>JAFLJL010001185.1:0-12500 GCA_018398815.1 Conus ventricosus | reverse complement strand
TTTCCCTAGCCACAGTCCCCGCCATTGAGCAAAAAGTGGGGAAAGGGCTGGAGACTCATCAAAAACACACAGCTCTTTAATTTCCCTGAAAAAAGGGCCAGACCCTTTCCCAAGCCCTTTAGAAAAAGCAGCTGTACAGATTTTAAACCCAACCCAAAACCGAGGGGGAACCTAAAGTCAAACTGATAAATTTTTACTTTTTTTTTTAAAAACTGAGAACACATCCCGAAAAAAGCACCTCCCACATTAAATTTGAGACACCGGGTTAGAAGCACGGCTGGCAACAAACGGACGGGGAGAAGGCCACAGGGGAGTAATGCCCCAAACAGCCAAAGAAAGCCCCCAGTGACTGACCCAAACAGCCCCAGTAATCCCCTACAGCTGGACAATGTCTACTGTTTTCCCAGATAGCCCCCAAATTCACCATTTTCCCATTAAACCTAAAAACTGAAGAAAACAGCTGACGCCCCAACATCCCCGAAAACCATTTTCCAACAGCCCAAGACCGTCCCGAATGACCCAGATTGTCCAATTTTTAAAAACCAAAACCCAAAAACACTGAAAAAGGGGGAAACCTCTCTCCCTCGCTCATTATTCCATCTCTCCCTCCTCCTCTCTTCCCCCCCTTTCCTCTCTCTCCTTTTTCTCCCTCTCCCCTCTCTCTCCTCCCCTCTCTCTCTCTTCCTCTCCTCTCGTCAAAAACCATACTTACCCCTTAAAAGGGAAAGGGGGCCCCGGATGAAAAAAGCATGTGTTTGTTTATTTTTTACCCTTGGAAATAAAAAATTATCAAAATTCTCTCTCTCTCTCTCTCTCTCTCTCTTTTCTCCTCCCCCCAACTCTTCTCCCCCTTCTCTCTCTCCCTCCCTTTTCCCCCCACATCACACACTTTAATTCCAACATGAACATTGGAAGGTATATCCCAAAAGAATAGAGGTCTAAAACAGATGAAGAAAGGGTCTATACAGACGTATAGAGGTCTATACAGATATAGTAAGGCCCTTACAGACGAAAGTAGAATCATACAGATATAGTAGAGGTCTAACAGATGAAGAAAGGGGTTTCTATAAAAGGTGTATAGAGGCCCAGACACAGGTGGGGAAAAGGGGTCTATACAGATGTATAGAGGTCTAAAACAGACGTAGAAAAGGGCTAAAAAAATGAGTAAAGGGTCATACAGACGTAGAAGAGGTCTATACAGATGTAGAAGGGCCCTATACAAAAGTAGTAGAGGTCAATCCCGGTTTTGGTAGAGGTCTATACAAAACAAAGTAAGGTCATACAGATGAGTAGAGGTCAATACGATTAGTAAATCTATACAACGTAAAGAGGTCTATACAGCCCGTAGAAAGGGGGTCTAAAACAGATTAAAAAGGGGGTCTATACAGACGTAAAAGGGGTCTATACAGACGAAGAAAGGGGTCTATACAGCGTAGTAGGGCCCTAAACAGATGTAGAGAGGTCTATACAGCCCGAGTAAGGTCTATACAGATGAGTAGAGGTCTAAAACAAATGTAGTAGAGGTCTATACGGGTTTAGTAGAGTCTGTACAAGTAGTAAAGGCCCAAAACAGATGCGGGCCCCCAATGTTTTGACCAAGTAGCGCTTTTTTTAAAATTAAAGGGCCCCTTAAAATTTTTTAAAACTCTTACCTGTTGGAAACTATTTCATGCGTTATGGAATTTTGCTTTGCTTTGGGGTTTTTTTAACGATCCCGGGTAAAGACTGCCCTGATCTGACCCAAAAATGCATCCCAAATGTACAAATTTAAAAGGGAAAAAAAATTTGCCCTTCACACCTTTGAAACCTAAAATTTCAAAACAAACCAAATTTTCCCCGAAATGAATAAAAATTATAAAATAAATCTGGAAAAAAATTTTATGAAATTTTTCTAAATAAC
Source organism: Conus ventricosus (assembly GCA_018398815.1). Taxonomy (NCBI): domain Eukaryota; kingdom Metazoa; phylum Mollusca; class Gastropoda; order Neogastropoda; family Conidae; genus Conus; species Conus ventricosus. The sequence continues at coordinate 10,600 of JAFLJL010001185.1, read as the reverse complement.
TCAACAACACTAAAAAGGGAAAAGGGAATTATAAAAAAAATTAGCATTTTAAAAACAATAAAAGGGGCATTCTAAAAACTTATCTTAAAAGCCCCGGGAAATAAGTTGAAACTTAATAACTTTAAAAAATTTTTTTAAAAGTTTTTTTTTTTCCAAAATTACATAATGAATTAGACCCAAATTTAAAATTAACCCCGAAAATGTTTTTTTTATACATTAAACACCTGCCCAAAAATTTATATTTCATTAGGGCCCCAAGATAAAAATCAAAGGCAATTAAACTACCTTTCTTTAATTTCGGGTTCACAACAAGAAAAAAAAAAATTTTGAACAAAAAAGAAAAAAGGGAAAGGGCCCTTTTAAATACTTTCGGACCCCTTTAAAATACACAAAAAACACATCAAAACAAAATAAAAGGGTTTATTAAATAAAAATGACAAAATGAGAAATTTTGAAAAAATTGGGTGTTTTTCTGTATGGTTACTTGGAAACTTGTTTTTGGTTTATCGAGGCAAAAAAACCCAAAACGGGTTCAATATTTTGTCAGTGTGACCGTGTTGGAAAAGAAAGAGGGAAGTTTCCTGATAAGGGCCCAAAACACAAAAACTAGGGGGGAAAGGGGAAGTTGGGGAGGGGGGGGGGGGAAGGGTATCCAAACAAATTTGGTTTTTTTTTCTGTTTCCCCCCGCAGAAAAAAAACCAATTTTTTCCCCCTTTTTTAGGGGACAAATTTTTCAACAAAAGCCCCTATCCTTGGGGGAAAAAAACCCCAAAGAAACTTTATGAAAGCTGCAGTAAAAAAGGCTACAAACCTGATGCACCCTGCACCTCACAGGGCCTAACTTCACTGGGGGGCAGAAAACATTTCCTCTGTCTTCATTTTCCAAAACTTCACGGGTTTGGACAAAAAAAACATTTTCTCTCTGTCTTCACTTGCCTAACTTAAACGGGTTGGACAGAAAACCCAAACATTTTTTCTCCCCTGTCTTCACTTGCCTCCCCTTCACTGGGGGCCCGACAAAAACATTTCTCCCCTTGTTTTCCCACTTGCCAAACTTAACTGGGGGACAGACAACAGTTTCTCTCTGTCTCACGGGCCTAACTTCACTGGGGGACAGAAAAAAAAACCCAATTTTCTCCCCGGGTTTTCACCGGGCCTAACCCCCGGGGGACAGCCCGGGAAAGTTTTTTCTCTGCTAAAATTGCCAAATTTTCACTGGGGGACAGAAAACAAACATTTTATTCTCGCTTCACTTGCCTAACTTCACTTTGGACAGAAAAAAAAACCCTTTTTTTCTCTCTGTCTTCATTTGCTAATTTCACTGGTGGAAAAGACAACAGTTTCCCCCCTGTCTTCACTTGCCAAAACTTCATTTGGGGAAACAGCCCAACAAACAGTTTCTTTTCTGCGGGAACCAAAATGTTTGTTTCCCATGGGGGGCCCACATGACAACAGTTTTCCTTTCTCTTTTTCCCCCCTTTCGCCCCAGCCCACACACATTTTCCGCCGTTTGGGTCTAATCACGGCAGAATGGGGGTGAAGAAGTATGGGCTGGTGGTGTTGACGGGTGTTTAACGGGGAAATTTCCTGGTCTTCGCAATCCCAAACCCTCCCTTTTATGGGGCCCCACATTTGAATCCAGCGGGTTTTGTATCGGGGCAGACACTGAAGTTCAGGGATTCAGGATTTTTGCTGGGGATGTCACTAAAAAGTATAAAACCGTTGACTCGGCCACATCAATGAAGTGAAAAAACAGTTTTTTTCCCACCATCTTGAGTTTTTCTCAACGTTTCAAATTTTCCCAAATTCAACGGGGCACTCTTACCCAACCACCCATGTTGATTTTAAATAGCCCGAACAACATTTGGCCGCCGACATGAACTGGTCGATACTGACCATTACTTTTTTCCTCCCTTGACCTTTCTACATATTTGGTTTTCATGTGGTTTGGAAAAATAAAACCCACGGGTTTTGGGCCAAAAAACTGCACAAAAAACAAATCTCCTTCTCTTTTTCCCCAATTTCCCTTTGTACCCCAATGTCCCTTAAAAAAACCCTTTGGTGCCCCTTGAACCCCGCTGAAACCCCCTTTTCTTTTAGCATAAGGTCCCAACAGAAAAACGGGGTTTTTTTTTAGACGCAAATCTTTCACCACCGGGACACCACTAAAAAATGATCAAAATACACAATATCCCCTTTTTTTCAAGTTTTTGGGCCACAGCCCACACCATCTATTAAGACCATTTTTTTGAAACCGGGATGCCTCTGCCATGTACACTTCAAAGTCAATAGGTGAACCATTCTTGGGAATCGGCAAGCACCCCCCGTTTCAGGCCCAAACCTTGTTGGCGTATCTTTTATAAATTTAAACGGAATAAAAAATCCCCCTTTGTTTCTCACCATTCTTTCATCAATACAGATGTTAGATAAGGCTGGCGAGTTTTCTGGCATTGGGGGGGGGGGGGGGGGGGGGGGGGGGGGGGCCGGGGGCAGATAAAAGTCATGCAAAAATCATCTTGCACATTTTTAATCTGAAAAGTTTTCCCCTTTCAAAAAATTTACAGCCCTTATAAAAGGCTGGAGGGCCTTGAACCATGTTTGACATAACTCCTACCCTAATCCATGGAAGAGTGGGCAGGGGGACCATTTGAAACTGCGCATCTGGGGGGCCTGCACTATAGCTAAATCCCTTTAACAATGCATGTAGAAACACGTCCTTGGGGTGATGAAACTATCCTTTGTAAAAGGTATTTTTCTGCGCTCCATGTTCCCGGGCCATATTCATGGGTAAAAATGCACAGGTGCCCCCCGGACCAAGTGAAAAAGAACAGCGGGGAAGAACCCTCATCCCTGTCAACAACTGCTTCAAGTTGCCCCCTTTTTGGCCCCTGGGAGCTGCACACCAGGCACACGAGTTGGTGGAAACCTGGGGAAAAATTTTGAGCAGGGCCCCTCATCCATATTGGGATAGGGTCCCCCACCTGAAAACAAAACACATGAAACATTCAGAAAGTGCAAATTTTAAATTAAAAAAATCCCCAGAAAATTAAAACCCGGGTTTACAATCCCAAAAACCAACCTTCCTGCAGGTCCAAAACACTTTTTCTCCCTGTCTCTGTCCCCCGTCTGTCTCTACAAAACCCCCATATGACATACACAACAAAACCCCTCTTTCAATCTTTGTCTCACACACACACCCCACACACACACACCCACACCACACACACACCCCACACACACGTTGGGGCGCGCGCGCCCCTCGCGCGCGCCGGGGCCCCCACAAAGCACGCACACACGCACACACCAAAAACCACCCCCAACGCCCCACACTTTAAATTTCACAAAAAAAGAGGGGGGAAATTTAAAAAGGGGGGGGGGGGGGGGGTAGAAATCATCAAACCTTTTTTTTTCATCTTTGCAGCCAAATTTTGAATCATTTTGAACTACCAAAAACAATTTAAATTTTAGACCAAACAGAAACGAAGATTGAACTAACCCAAAAACTTTAAATTTAGACCAAACAAACGAAGATTGAAAAACCCCAAAAATCAAAAATTCAGAAACCCAAAAAGAACGAAAAATTTTAACTTTCCAGTATCATAATTCCAGACCAAATAGAACGACAAAACTAAACCCAAAAACAAAAAATTTAAAACCAAACAGAACGAAGAAATTTAACAACCAAATCAAAAAATTTAGATGAAAACAGAACTAAGATTGGGAAAAACCAATATCAAAATTCAGATCAGAACAAACGAAGATTGAACTACCAATAACATAATTCAGACCAACCAGAAAAAGAAGATTGAACTACCATATCATAATTCAACCCGAACTGAACGAAATTTAACTACCAATAAACAAATTCAGACCCCCCCCAAAAAAACGAAGATTAAAAAACCAAAATCATAAATTTGACCCAAAAAAACGAAGATTGAACATCAATATTAAATTCAGACCAAAACGAAAAGAAGATTGAACTACCATTATCAAAAATTCAACCCAAAAAGAAACGAAGATTGAACTACCAAAACTAATTCAACAAAAAAAAACGAAAATTTTTTCTACCAAATCATAAGCAGACCGAACGAACGAAGATTGAACTACCAATATCATAATTCAGCCCGAACTGAACGAAGATTGAAAAAAACCCAAAAACATAATTCAGACCAAACAAACGGAAAAATTTTTTAAAACCCACCAATATCAAATTTGACCAACGGAAAAGAAGATTGAAAAACCAAATCATAATTCAAACCAGAACTGAACGAAAATTGGAAAATACCAATTTTCATAATTCAGACCAAACGGGAAAGAAGATTGAAAATAAAATATCATAATTTTAGACCAGAACTGAACCCAAGATTGAACTTCCAATATCAAAAATTTATACCCCGAACAGAACGAAGATTGAACTACCAAAAACAAAATTCAGATCAAACCCGAACGAAGATTGAACTACCCCCAAAATCATAAAACAACCCCAACCCAAAAGAAAAAAAATTGAACCCCAATTCAAAATTTAGACCCAAAAATGAACGAAGATTGAACTACCAAAAACCCAAAAATTTAGAAACCCAAAAAGAAAAGAAGGTTGAACTACCAATATCATAATTTAGACCAAACAAACGAAGATTGAACAACCAATAAAATTCCGACCAGAACTGAACGAAGAAAAGAACTACCAATTTCCCTAAAACCCGACCAAACAGAACAAGATTGAACTACCAAAATCTAATTCAACCAGAACTGAACGAAGATTGAACAAAACCCAAAATTATAATTCCCGACCAAACCGAACGAAGAATTTAACTACCAATATCATAAATTTGACCCCAAAAAAACGAAGAATTTAACCCACCCAAAATCATAATCGACAAAACTAACGAAAATTGAGCTAAACCCAAACCATAATTCAGACCAGAACTGAACAAGAATTTAACTACCCAAAAACATAAATTTAGAACCCCCGAACTGAACGAAGATTGAACAAACCCAAAATAATTACAGACCAAACAGAACAAGGTTGAACTAACCCAAAATCATAAATTTAGACCAAACAGAACCCAAAAATTGGGAAAAACCAATATCATAAAATTTAAACCAGAACTGAACGGGAAAATTGAACTACCAATAACATAATTCAGACCAAACAAACGAAGATGAAACTACCAAAAAAATAATTCAGACCAGAACGAAAAGAAGATTGAACTACCAAAAATTTTTTAAAAACAACCAGAACAAACGAAGATTGAACTAAATACAAAATTCCCGACCCCAAAAAGAACGAAGATTGAACTACCAAAACCCTAATTCCGACCAAACAGAACGACGTTTTAACAAACCAAAAAAAAAAACATAATTCCGACCAGAACAGAAAAGAAGATTTAACTACCAATATCATAACCCGACCAAAAAGAACGAAGATTGAACTACCAATATCCTTTAAAACCCGACCAAAAAAACAAAAATTGAACAAAACCCCTATCATAAATTTTAGACCAAACTGAACGAAGATTGAACTACCAATATCATAATTCAACCAAACTGAACGAAGATTGAACTACCAAATCATAAATTTAGACCAAACTGAACGAAGATTGAACTAACCAAAATCAAATTCAGCCAAACCCGAACGAAGATTGAACTACTCCCAAAATCATAATTCAGACCAAACAAAGAAGATTGAACTACCAATATCATAAATTCAAAACCCAAACAAAAAACGAAGATTGAACAACCCCAAAATCATAATCAGAAACCCAAAATGAACCCAAGATTGAAATACCAATAACATAATTCAGACCAAACAGAACGAAAATTTAACAAACCAATATCAAAAATTCAGACCAGAACTGAAAGAAGATTAAATAAAAAATATCATAAATTTAGACCAACCAGAACGAAGGGTTTAAATACCAATATCATAATTTTAGACCAAACCGAAAAAAGATTTAACTACCAATAATCAAAATTCAGAAACCAAAAAGAAAGAAGATTGAACAACCAATAACATAATTTAGACCCAAAAAGGAAAGAAAACTGAACTACCAATAACATAATTCCGAAACCCAAAAAGAACGAAGATTGAACTACCAAAATTTATAATTCAGACCAGAACGAACGAAGATTGAACACCCCAAAACAAAAACAGACCCCAAAAAGAACGAAGATTGAACACCAAATCAAAATTCCAACCCCAAAAAGAACGAAGATTTAACAACCAATATAAAAATTCAGACCAGAACTGAACGAAATTGAAAATACCAATAACATAATTTTAGACCAAACAGAACGAAGATTGGGAAATTAAACCCAATTTTCATAATTCAGAACCCGAACTGAAAAAGAAAATTGGAAAAAACCCCAAAAAAAATTAAATTTTGGCCAGAACAAACGAAGAAATTTAACTACCAATATCATAATTTAACCAAACAAAAACGAAGGGTTTGAACTACCAAATCATAATTCAGAAACCCCGCAGAACGACGAAATTTAACAACCAATATCATAAATTTAGACCAGAACTGAACGGGGATTGAACTACCAATATCAAATTCAGACCAAAAAGAACGAAATTGAACAACCCAATTTTCTTTAAATTTAGACCAAACAGAACGAAGATTTAACAACCAAAACAATAAATTTAGACCAAACTGAACGAAGATTGAACTAACCCAAAATCCCTAATTCAGACCAAACCCGAACGAATATTTAACTCCCCGATCATAATTCAGCGCCCGAAAATAACGAAAATTTAACTAACAATATCATAATTCAACCAGAACAGAACGAAGATTTTAACAAAAAATATCAAAAATTTTAGACCAAACAGAACGGGAAAATTGAACTACCAAAATCAAAATTCAGACCAAACAAACGAAGATTTAACAACCAATAACAAAAATCAACCAAATGAACGGGAAAATTTGGAAATTTCCAATACCCTAAATTTAGACCAAAAAAACGAAGATTGAACTACCCCAAACATAATTCAGACCAGAACTGAAAAGGGAAAATGAACAACAATATCATAAAATTCCCGACCAACCAAAAACGAAGATTGAACTACCAAATCATAAACAGAAACCCAAAAAGAACGAAGATTGAACAAAAAAATTCATAATTCAGACCCAAAAAGAACGAAGAATTTAACAACCAAAACAAAAAATCAGACCAGAAGTGAACGAAGATTGAAAAAAACCAATACATAATTCGACCAAACAGAAACGAAGATTGAAAATACCAATATCATAATTCATACCAAACAAAAAGAAATTGAACTACCCAAAATCATAATTCCCAAACCCGAACAGAACGAAGATTGAACTGCCAATTTAAAAATTCAGACCAAACAGAACGAAGATTGAAATACCAATATTAAAAATTTAGACCAAACCCAAAAGAAGAAATTTAACAAAACCCGTACAAAAAATTTAGACCAGAAAAAAACAAGATTGAACCCACCATTTTCATAATTTTATTTGTGAACTGAACGAAGAACAAAAAGTAACACTGGAAAAACAGACTGACGAAGAAACCATTGTGGGAAACAAACTGTGGGTGTCCCCATAGCAACAAAAAAAAAAAAAAAATAAAAAAAACCCAAAATTTTAAAACAAACTTAAAGACAGTGGTGCTTACCCCCTTAAAAATTTAAACTCTAATAGAAAATCCCCCAAGAAAAAATGTGTTTTAAAAGCATTTCAAACTGACAAAACCAAAATCAGCTTACTTGAAACCAAGCAAAAGTCGGTCAGATTCTTACCTCTGCTGTGTAGCTATATGAGCCGTCGATTTTCTTCATCTGCGTCAACATCATCATTGTCCACTTGATCTTCTTCATTGGAATATTCATCATCTGAATAAAATGTGTCAGTTTCTGACTCTGAGGAACTCATTTTGTGGAGAAAAGCTGGAAAACAGACCGCGCAGTGTGAAAGCAGACGACAGAAAAGATGGCTTTGCTCGCTCACTGCGTGTAGCGCAATGGAGATTTTCCGCAAAGTGTAGTTTCAAACGCAGCCGAGTTTTTGCATAGTAATGTGATACACAGACTCTCTTTAACATTTCTAAGCTGAAGTTTGGAGTCAGAATGAATTTCTGAATGATTTTCAGTAACTAAATGGGTGTTGAAACACACAGCGGCTCTATCGTACAACATCGTACGATAGCTAAGGCAGTGAACTGGTGAGAGTTCATCTGTTTCAGAAGTGGACTTTGTTGAGCTGATCACGCTCAACATTTGCGACTCGATGGTTACGTGTTTATCTGAATAAAATCACTGAAGCAAGGGTTCTATCTTATAATATCTCTATCACACAAGCACGCAAGCAAAAAACAAAAAGAGTAATGAAAATAAAAGCAAGTATGTACAAAGACACATTAAAAAGTCTCTCTGCTACACATACATACATACATACATATACTAACTAACCTACATACATGCATACATACATACATACTTACATACATGCGTACATGCACACACACACACACACACAACACACACACACACACACACACACACACACACACACACACACACACACACACACACACACACACACACACAACACACACATGCGACAGAGTTCAGCTGCCTGGCATGTCGACTGTACACTGTCCAAGTTTCACAGACACACAGCAGAGATGGCAATACAACTGCAGACCTTCTCCCATCTGTCCCACACCTTGTCTTGGAGTCTGCCAAACAATGCACTGGCGCTAGCAATCCTATATGTCTGGGAGTCTGCCACACAATGCACTGGCCCTAGCAATCCTATATGTCTGGGAGTCTGCCAAACAATGCACTGGCCCTAGCAATCCTATATGTCTGGGAGTCTGCCAAACAATGCACTGGCCCTAGCAATCCTATATGTCTTGGAGTCTGCCAAACAATGCACTGGCCCTAGCAATCCTATATGTCTGGGAGTCTGCCAAACAATGCACTGGCCCTAGCAATCCTATATGTCTGGGAGTTTGCCAAACAATGCACTGGCCCTAGCAATCCTATATGTCTTGGAGTCTGCCAAACAATGCACTGGCCCTAGCAATCATATATGTCTTGGAGTCTGCCAAACAATGCACTGGCCCTAGCAATCCTATATGTCTTGGAGTCTGCCAACAATGCACTGGCCTAGCAATCCTATATGTCTTGGAGTCTGCCAAACAATGCACTGGCCCTAGCAATCCTATATGTCTGGGAGTCTGCCAAACAATGCACTGGCCCTAGCAATCCTATATGTCTGGGAGTCTGCCAAACAATGCATGGCCCTAGCAATCCTATATGTCTGGGAGTCTGCCAAACAATGCACTGGCCCTAGCAATCCTATATGTCTGGGAGTCTGCCAAACAATGCACTGGCCCTAGCAATCCTATATGTCTGGGAGTCTGCCAAACAATGCACTGGCCCTAGCAATCCTATATGTCTTGGAGTCTGCCAAACAATGCACTGGCCCTAGCAATCCTATATGTCTGGGAGTCTGCCAAACAATGCACTGGCCCTAAGAGAATGTAAATATGCGGGTTCACGACCACCCATCTTATTTTGCACGAAAACCCCCCTTTTCACATACAAATCACGTCCATCACATATCAGTTTTGACCAATAATTAACACCTATTTTACAAAAAAATTAACGCCTCAAAACCTCTAAAATTGGCGTAATTAGCACATTGAAACGGGGGTTTCCGTGCAGAATAACATGGGTGATCGTGAACGAACACATTTACATTCTCTCCAGGGACATAAAAAATTAAAGGTTTACAGTACCTCTTCTACTTTCCCGCGTTATTAACGTCCGCGGGACTGAGCCCTTACTACTTTCTAGTAAGGCTTTGGGGTGACTTGGGGCGACTTGGGGCGAAAGGTGTCAAGCGTGCTAAAGTGGGTGGGGGTGTCATGGAATGTCAAGTGGAACTGGTAGGACCACTTGACATCTGCAAAGAGCCCTGCTAACCAATCAATACTACTGTTGTCAGAGAGTGGGGTTGCATTGAAGGGTTGATGGCTAGAAGAATAGCTGTGTTTATCTTCCTAGCAATGAGCAGTTAAGCGTGCAGTGTGTGGCCCGGTGTGGTAACAGAAGCCTGTATTGATTGGTTGGCAGAGTCTGGTGCAAATAGTGTTTGGAAATAATCTAATGAAGCGAAAGATTGTCAATGTGTGTGTGTGTGTCTTGTGTGTGTGTGTGTGTGTGGAGAGAAGAGAGAGGAGTGCGTGTGTGAATGAGAGAGAGGGAGAGAGGTGGAGACAGACAGACAAACAAAGAAGGAAACAGACAGACAGACAGACAGAGATGTGGGGGCGAATGAGGGGGAGAGAGAGATGTGGGAGTGAATGAGGGAGAGAGAAACTAATTAATTTTTTAATTTATGATTTTATTTGGGTTTAAAATGAGGCTGAACTAGCTACAGAGCTTATTAATATACTTTACGAGTTGGATTGGGAGAGGGAGGGATAAAGATCAGTTAAAGAACAGGTTTGATGAATTAATTACTGATCTTTTTGAACGTATAAATATGCGAGAAAGCGTTAAGCAGGCTATAAGTAAAATACATCTTGGCCACCAAAAATATTCAAGGTTTGTTAGATTAA
>JAFLJL010001184.1:0-41182 GCA_018398815.1 Conus ventricosus | reverse complement strand
GCCTCCTAATTTTGGGGGGATTTTCTAAAAGGGGAAATTTTAAAAAACCCCATTTCTCTCTTCTATATGCCCACGCTGCAGGGCACGTCCAGGATAGAGGATCATCGCTTGCCCGAAGTCGTCCTGTATGGCGAATTCTCTTCTGGCCATCGCAGTGGAGGGGCATCGAGGAAGCAATACGTAGACTCAAGAAAAAAAAGCGCTCGGTACTTATCATATTGACCATCGCCAGTGGTCCTCCCAAAATGCGGATCACAGCTCCTGGCGTCACACCATCATCTCCTGCTTCGAAAACGCCCGCAGAGCCACTGTCGAGGGCAAAAGTCGCCGATGAAGAACCGTGATGCTACGACATCGAGCTCTGATCGGATCGTTACCTGCACCTGTGCGTGGTTGTGTGTGTGGTGTGTGTGTGTGTGTGTGTGTGTGGTGTGTGTGTGTGTGTGTGTGTGTGTGTGTGTGTGTGTGTGTGTGTGTGTGTGTGTGTGTGTGTGTGTGTGAGATTCAAGATTCAATAGTTTAATGCCTTTGAAAAACCGTAACAGGTTTTATATGACACAAATGAATAGAGGAAAGATAAACGAAACCAAATGACGAAATATAAATATTTATGCTTGTTGTTGTATCCAACTATCACATGTTATATTAAGTTGTCCTTGTCATACATTTACCTTATCGACACTTTGAAATAGCATACACATATTTAGAGATCTCGCTGATAAGTACGTCATTTGATATTAAGATAGATGGCATCGCATTTTGTATATTGTTTGTCTTTGATGTGTTCTAAAAACTGCCTCCTTATATCGTTATATTTAGACATTTATCTAAGAAATGAATTTCGTCTTCTACTTCATTGCATTCCAAACAGTCTTCTTTCTCTTGGTGTCTTAGTATATCTACCTTTTTCTATTTTAAGATCGTGACAAGAAATCATTAATTTACATAATTCTTGTTTTTGATTGAAGCTTATGAAAGAGTTTGCTAAATATGGTTCCATTCTGTAATCTGTAGTAATATTGTTATAAAAGTTTAGTTTTGATTCTGTTTCTGATTTTTTTCTTTTCCAAAATAATACATATTCATCTTTAGTTTATTCTTGACCACATAACACAACATTTTAAAATTAAAAGCATGCTGGGTTAATCCAAACATGCTTCAATCCCATTAGGTTGAGAATTTGTTTGACAAATTTAAACCAAGGTGTTTGACGATCTTCGTTGCTTAACATGTTAGTGTATATGATTTTGATAAGTGAGTTGTCTTCAGATTCTAAAATATGATACCAAAACTTTATTATCTGATGGATTATTGTTAAGCTGACCGAAAATCTTCCGAGTTTTCCAATTACAGCTACGTTTATAGCTTTTTGTGTACACCTACCATTTGCTTGAAGTAACGTCTGTTGAGTATGTTCATGTGGTAAACCATTTGAAAGGCAATGATTAAATATATTTTCTAAATTGAAATTTAACATTTAATTTTAAGCAAAAAGGTAGCCATACATCCGCGCCATACATTAATATTGGTGAAACAAGACTACAAACAACTTTACAACAAATTGAAAATTAATATTTTGATTTTTAAACGCTCTTTTTAAGGAATATGTTGCTTTATTACCTTGGCTACTTAGATGTTCCACTGCGATGTCAAGGTTTCCTAATTTATGAAATATTAATTCCAAGACATTTTGTATTGTTCTGCTGTTTCAATGAAATTTGTACCACATTTAAAACATAAAGGACCTTCCATTCTGCTTTGGAAAATATTAGTATTTTCGTCTTTTCGATATTAATTAGTAACCCCCACTCTTTACAATATAAATGTAATTGGTCTAATTTTGATTGTAAACCTAGTTTTTATGTTGCAAGAGTACAAGATCGTCTGCATACAATAAAACAGATACTCTTGTATTGCACGAATGATCCATGATGGTGAATTCCTCAGTTGGAATCATGTTTGTTAGATCGTTTATAAACATATTAAATAATGCTGGACTCAAGGAGTTTCCTTGCAAAATTCCTCTTCGTACATATTCTGAATAGCAGGCTCCGTTTTTACCAACTGAAAAGATTTGTGCATTTGTGTGCGTGTTTTTGACTAAATCAAACCATCTACCCCGAATGCCAAATCTTTGTAATTTTATTAATAACCCTTCGTGGAAATGTTATCAAATGCTTTCTGAAAATCGACAAAGCATGTATATAATCTGCCCTTTATGCGATTTTAATGTATGTCTACTATATTTTTAAAGAAAAAAATATGATCTGCAGTTCTGTGTTTTTTTTCTTCTGAAACCTGCTTGTACATTAGATAAAAGATATTTGATGCCAAATGATTGTTATTCGAGTATTTTGTATTTGGCATAACACCGTTGCTTAATGAACAATTAAGCGTTATTCCCTGTAGTTGCTAGGGTTCGTTTTGTCTCCTCCTTGTAAATAGGAACCGAAAGGCCCCTTTTCCATAAATCTGGATATTGACCAGTTTTTTAAATTAAATTAAAATGTTTTTCAATGTGTGTAGCAATTCAGAAATCCAGTTTTAAAAAAAATTCATTCCTTATCCCGTCTATTCCAAGAGATTCGTTCTCTTTTAAATTCTTGATTACTTTCAGGATTTCTATATCTGTATCTGATAATCTACATGAACGTCACTCAGAGCTGCTTTCATACCTTCATTCTCTTGATACTCCTCTATTGCTACTTCTTTATTTTCTATTGCAATTTCTTTTCCCATTAATATTTCAATATGTGTCATCCCATCTTCTGATTGGTAGGTGTTGTGTGTGTTCTTGAGTCTCCATGGTTTGTAATTCCTTTAAGGTTTTCCAAACTGCATTTGGATTTTCAGACAAGTTCTATTCAATAAAAATATTAAATTGGCTTTGTACAGTCTCTTTCTCTTTCTAATAATTTTGTTATATGTTTTCCTTGCAACGAAATATTTTTGGTGATGTATTTTGTTAAATGTTGTCTGTTTAGTGCGTTTAACAAAGATTTAGTTTCTCGACGTTGTGACTGACATTCCTTATCAAACCACTTTTTATTCTTTCTTTTTCTTTTCTTCCACTTCCTTTTTGTTTTATAGGCAATACGTTGTTTTGCCAGTGTCGTGCAGCATTTGTGTGAACTCGTGAACGACATTATTCACAAATGTCGTGGATTTAAAATGCTTTTCGTCATCTATCATGATAATGTCACTAATTGACTTAATGCGCTTTTTCATTTCTGAAGATTGTAATACCCTTAGGAATTTCATATCTGAGTTTTTATCCCCAAAGAACAATACATTTTTATCCTGCGAGTCACGGTATTCTATTTCTTACATGATCTTTGTCAGTTCATTGGCATTCAGTTTTGCATGGAAGATGTTGATTAATTTTTAACGATATTGGGCAATGGTCTGATTAATCTGTTCAGTTTTGAACCGTCATGTCTATTATGTCCTTCAATAATTTTTGTGAGCACAAGAAATAGTCGACCACACTGCAGCCTTTGGGTGTAAAGCAAGTATATTGCATCTACAGATCGCCTAGTGTCCTCCCATTTAAAATGCACATGTTACAGTCAATGCACACGGATGAAAGTTTCCCCCCCCCCCCCGTATTTATGAACATATTTATCAATTGAGCATCTGTTCGCTGTATTACTAAAAGGATAATCTTTAGGCAAACAATACATGTTGCTTTCTCTTTCCATTGTAATGAAACCAGGAATCGTTCCTGATCTGGCATTAACATCCTCACATAGTATTAATTGTTCGTTTGAATATGATAATTTTACAAGATCAGCTTCTATATTATCCCAAATTGTATTTGTGTAATCTTTTCCAAAAGATGAATTTTCGGCTGATATATACACACTGCCTATATAAAATGTTTTACCGATTACTTTCATTTTTAACCAAACGATGTCACTATTATCTGAGGTAATAGAGTAATAAATTCTCTTAGGTGTTGCTTAATAAAAATTGAACTCCCCCCATTGATGTTTTTTTAGCCTTTGCTCTTTTAGAACGACAGTAATGTATACCAGGTGCAAAATTTGGTGTTTGTATTTTGCTGTAACAGTCCTTACCCAAATGTGTTTCCTGTATAAATATGATATCGTATTTCGATATTATTTCAATTACCTCATCCTCTTCAAATTTATTGAGTTTTTCACCATTAATTGTTTCTTTGAAACCTTTTATAATCCAAGAAATAATTTTTTATATCATTAATCCTCATTGTCGTTTAAGGGTGGTGTTTGTTCATGTTGCAGTTGTGTAATATCAGGGGTATTTTTCTTGTTGGGGTCATTTTGTTTATCTATGTTTTTATTGCACATTCTCAGTTATAGTATCTATCTTACTTCCCCCATGTTTTGTAGTCGTGACGCACCCTCCCCCCCCCTTTTCTCACATTATCTCTCGTATCGTCCATGGAAGTAGAAATGCTGAGTTCTGTTCTCGACTTCATTTCTGTTGTTTCTTTCCCGTTCGTCTCGGTAACTTTCGTCACGATTATGGTCGTAGACACGTTGGTTTCTGTAATTATCTCGATTTTTTGACTTTTGATTTCCTTCCCCGTCTCCATTGTAGCTTTCCTGTTTGGCAGAGTTGGAGAAGTCTTGTTCTCTGTATTCATATCCATTTCTGCCTCGGTTTCCTCCCCTGTCTCCATGATAGCTTACGTGTGGTTCATGGTTGTAGCGGTCTTGTTTCCTGAAACCCTCTCCGTTCCTGTGTCGGTTTCCTCCACCGTCTCCATTGTATCGTTCGTATAGCTTAGTGTTGTTGAAGTATTGTTTTCTGTAACCATCTCCATTTCTGGGTCGGTTTACTTCTCTGTCTCCATTGTATCGTTCGTATTGTTCATTGTTGTAGAAATATTGTTTTCTGTAACCATCTCCATTTCTGAGTCGGTTTCCATTTCTGATGTCATGGTAGTTTTCGTATTGTTCATTGTGGAAGAAGTATTGTTTTTTGTGACCACCTCCATTTCTGTGTCGGTTTCCTTCTGTCTCCATGGTAGTTTTCGTAATGTTCATTGTTATAGGAATATTGTTTTCTGTAATCATCCCAAATTATGACTGAGTTCCTTTCTCTGTCTCTGTAGTAGTTTGTCTGTTTTACAGGGCTGTAAAAATCTTGTTCTCTGTCCTGGTATCCAGTTTTGTCTCGGTTTGTTTCCCTGTCTCCATGGTAACTTTCATGTTGTACAAAGTCGTGGAAGTGCTGGGGAATTCCGATTTGTCTTTTTCGTACCACTTAGTTGTTGGTCGGTCTTGCATCATTGCATTACGTCTTTCGTTGATTTCTAGCTCTCTTTGGTACTGATGTCTGATGAAGCGCTTTTTTTCTTTATCCTCTTCAGTGCTGTAAGCCTCCTTCTGTTCTCGGAAATCTCTTGTTGTCCTCTTTTTAGTGGATTCTTGATGCCTCGACTCATATTTTGTTTGTTTCACATATTCTGTGTGTTTCTGTTTTTCCCATACAACAGAATGAATATGTCGTCCGATGTTGCCGGCTATAAGACCTGATCCTCTGGGTTGGGGTGAATTTCATCCTGCGTGGTGTTTTGTCTCTTTCTTAGGTTTTCGTGTTGCAGAAATGTCACATCGTCTTTTGACTTGAGTTTCGCAAATACCATTGCATTAAATATCTCTTCTTTCCGTCCAACTCTTCGTCAAGCGTAGGGATGGTGTTGCTGATGACCACTTTCGACTTTGGACATTGCTTTTTGATGTTACTGACGCATTTACCATTTTTTGCTGGTTTTGTTTGGTGAAGCCTTTCTGAGATTGTTGATTCCTATGTGAAAAAGCATCACATCATGATGTTTTCGTTTTTCATATCCAGTCCGTTGCATCTTCTATTGTTGGTACTTTTGTCATTGAAACTTTTAACCCATAGACTTCCCCAATAGTTCTGGGTTGATTCCACGTAGGGTTGAGTCATGTATGATGTGGAGAGTGGGAACTTCCTGACCTTGTTCCTCTCCAATATAACTCTCCTCGTCTGAGTCAATGCTTGTTATGTCACTCTGGGACTCTAAGTAATGACTGTTCGAAGGGAATGGGCGTGGGTAAGTTTAGGTAGGAGTCTTCTTTTGCATCTTTTGTTTCGGTTTCATCTTTTTTCCCCATTGGATGTGAGATTCGATGAGCATCTCAGATGATGTTGTCATAAAGTTGCCATTCTGTTCTTTCTCATTTCCTTTCTTTGAGCTTCCTTTTTTGTCTGTGTTGATAGATGATGCGTCCACACTCTTTGTTGGTTCTTTCAAAGGGTGTGTCTGTGAACATTAGCCTTTTGAGTATGGCTTTTTGGGTGAGTACGACCTTTGGTTGATTATCTAGTCTTTCTGGCACAGCATGAATTATTTGTGCGAATGCGTCGCCTCTCGTTTCGTCTGGATGTTGCAACTGTTCAGCGAGTTTTACAATGGCTCGTTCCATGTTTTGTAGCACATTATCGGTCTTTTCGTTGTGCACTTCTATCAGCTCATACAGAGTGTTGTCATTTGTTCCTTTGGACGTGGTGTGATCTGACCGTTCATGCTGCAAATCATCTTTTCTTTCAATCGCTTCCGTAATTTCTTCTGTTCCATCTGTGTTTTTCTCTGTTTGTGTGTCGCTGTTGCGTTCTATACTGACCTATTGGTCTCCTCTTCAAGTTGCGTGCTGTGCAGAGTGTGGTCCTCCTCCCCGTAGATTGCAGGATTCGGGTGTCCAGCCTCTCGCATGGCCTCTCTGGCCTCTGCCATGGTATTGTACCCCTTGTAGCTGGCCTTCGGAAATCCGTTTACCGATTTGGAGCAAAGATTCCAGTTTAGGAAGATGCCAATCACTCTTCCGTAGCTCACCGCGTAGATTTTGTTTCCTTTCTTCGTGGTTTTTGAATATTGCAATTCAGACTTTCTTTTTCGTCGTTGGACATACTTTTTTTTTAATTTAAAAAATCAGCGAGCCCTTACTATCTTGTCAACACAGTCGCCATCTTGCCGGATCTGTGTGTGTGTGTGTGTGTGTGTGTGTGTTGTGTGTGTGTGTGTGTGTGTGTGTGTGTGTGTGTGTGTGGTGTGTGTGTGTGTGTGTGTGTGTGTGGTGTGTGTGTGTGTGTGGTGTGTGGCATTCATTCAAGCCATTTGGTGTCATATTCAGCATTCGTATGAGGTTATGGGTGTGCAATGGCTTCATCATGCAAGTAACAGCTACCGTATTTCTTCGTTACTTACTCTTTACTGTAGAGAAATGTTTTATGCCGCTTCTAACTCACCTTCGCCCTCCCATTTTGGGCGAAAGTGCCCTGAAGGGGCATAATCAGTTCTCTAAAAAACAAGACTTAAATAACCAAAAAAAACGTTATCTAAAAAAAAAACATACTGGCAGGGTTACCTTTTTTTAATATATTTACAAAAATTTTCAGTTTAGTTTTTTTTTAACCCTATTTTTTTTTCCCTGGTCATTTTCAATAACATCATTTCGCGAAAACATTCTTCAATGGTCTTTGTCTTTCATGTGAAAAAAAACTACAGTCTTTAAGTTTTTAAAAAGTCTTTTAAAATGAGTTTTTTTTGGGGCATAAATCCACACACTTTTCCGCTGTTTTCCCACTGAAGCAAGTTTGAAAAAGTGTTTTTTTTTTTAATTTGTCTCTTTCTGCTGAACGTCATTTTAAAATAAATGTGTTGCGCCTTAAACAGTCTTAAAAACTGTTCTAAAATCACTCAGTTTATTGCTGGGTCAATTTAAATTATGTCTCATCTGTCCATATAAACCTTCTTCATGATATGTTTTGTTCCATTTAAGTGTTGGACAGAAAACCACAATATGTTTAAAAATTATAACGAAAAATTTTTGTAACAGGTCGGGGAAAAATTTGTTTTTCCAAAACCATTTCCCCCACAAATCAAAAACAAGGAGGGGTTTTTTTCATAAAGGGTTTAACTGCCATAGTTTTATCTAGAATTTAATTAAATCCATTTTTTTTTTTACATGCTCTCTGTCAAAACTTGTTCAGTATAAAAAACCCTTTAAAAGGTCTAAATGTGAAATTTTTATCCAATTCAGTTCTGAAAGTTGTTTTTTTTAAAATAATATTGTTTTTTTGGCGTTGTTATGCCTTAATATCCTCCCCTTTGTTAAGAAGACGAGGGGTAATTTTAAATTTTTTTTAAATTTTCTAAGTTTTGCCATAATTAAAATTTCCCTTTTTAAAAGGACGTCACTGACGCCCACAGCCCCTTTCCCTCCCCTCATCTTTTAAGACAGAAATTTCAAATTTCATTGTGAACGCATCATCAAATTTCATTTGGGGAAATGAACTGTAATTTTGTAGAAGCTCTTTTAAAACCCTTTCTCTTTGTGGGGGATGTACTGTTTTTTCCCTACGGCGTTTTTCAAAATTTTTTCGATATTGTCATCTGGCATAAGACTTACTGTAAAGGGGCCCGAGTTGAATGCTTTTTTTGAAAAAATTTTTTTACGGCTAAAATTGGGAAAAGGGCTTATGAAAATTTAAAATTTTTTTTCCCATTCTAAATATGGTTCTAAATGCCATTTGGGTAGGTTTTGAATATTTTATATTCATATGGCCAACTTATTTGCCTCTAGATTGCGCGTTGTTCTAGTTTTTGGGAAAATTTTTTTTGTCGCCAACCTCTTTGGTTTATAATCACCTCTTTTAGTGTATCAAACCCCTACAAAGTCCTATCTCACCGTTCTGTTCAAATCCGCAACGTCTGCAAGGTTTTTAATTCAAAGTTATACACCTCAAGGCGCTAAGTAATCCTGGTTCTTTGGCCCCCCCCGGCATTATTTTTTTGTAACGTATTTTTTTATTTCCAAAACAATGTGCGGTTTCACATTTTCGCTTTCCCCGTTTTGTCTTTGATTTTTTATTAAATGTCCGACCCCCCCCAAAATAATCTTTTTTAAAATGTAAATTAGGGAATTGTTAATTTCAAATCGCAATATGCAGCTTTCCCTGCGGAAGACTTTTTAAAAAAAATTTAGGGCCTTCCGTCAATAGTTTTCATCAGTGCTCAGCTCATCCCAAAAGAACATGAGTAATGAAAGTAAGCAAGATCGAGCGGATTTCCCCCTATAAGTGTTTTGGTTTGGGGTAAATTAAATCTAAATTTTTTTGCTGTAAAGCCTAACATTTTAGCTAGCTCTTTTCAAAATAGTAACCTCCTTCTTCTTCAGCTTGAATGTTAAAAATTTTTTTAGTTTGCATTGTTAAGTTTGAGAGTAATGTCAAAGTTACTCATTGCTTCTTTTAGGGAGCAAAACCCGTAATAACCATCAGGTATTGTTAATGGCTAACTTTGGCCCCTGTTTTGTCAACTTTTAGAACCGTATTATTCTCCTTGGCTTCGCTTATATTAAACCATACGACTTTGTAGAATATTTCATGGAGTGCGACCATTTTGGTTCCGCAATCGTTTTTAACAGCATGTTCTAAAAACGAAGGGACGGTCTTGGGTTGTTATTGTTACAAACATTTTTTTTAAACGAAATAAAAATGAGTGCATTTCAAATATACTGGTGCAAAATATTCTGTTGGGCCGCACTACAATCTTAAAAAATATAGCAACTGATACTCTTGACATTGCTGTGACCCAGACTGCCTCTTTTCATAAAAGGTGAGTACTCCATTAAGCAGATATCTTAACCCCCTATTGAAAACGACCACATCAAGAAAGCGTGGTTTAGTCATCCGATGCAGTTTTATCAGAACCAGTTAAACTTTGCTGTGTTTTGCGCATCAACTGGGTGTGGAGTGTCGTATGCTCGATCATTTAAATCACATGATCCTTTGTGAGGTCAGTGTACAGATTTCATTTTTATTACACCTTCAGACGTATTTGACTGAACTGCAAGCGCCATTACAAATGACAAACCATTTAATCCACTCAGCAACAGAATAGACATGAAGGCTTTTGAAAGGATCTGTAACGAATTCAATTTTAACATCAAGACAGGCTTTAGACAAAAGTTGGATCATAATCATGGCCTAGGCGACCTTTATTTTCGGGGCACGCACAGAAAGTATAACTATGACTGGCATCCTCCTTTCAAATCTTTCTTTTTTGGCAAACTGTTGAGCCCGGGTCCCTACAGCAAGAGCATAAAACATATGGACAACATTTATCTTAGACACTTCTAAGGGCATAACTAGGGGCGGGAATAGAACGAATAAACGACTCTATGTACTTACGTTTGGTGTTTTGCTTAGGTTCGCAAGCACAGGCAAGATCAAGCATAATGATCCTTCTACTGGCTTTGACGCACAAAAAACAATATTAGCTAAATTTAGTGGACGCCATTAATTCTACAGTTGATTTACCTTCAAGTATTCAAAGTTCCTAACAAGTTTACAATACGCAAGATCGTAAGTAGGACTTTGCTGTTGCACTGGGTTTAACATGTTGCCTTCTGACCTTAGACTACAGGTAGAATAATAATAAACTACATCATAATGAAATCTTATTATAGAGGCAATGAAACAGAAGGTTGGAAAAAAACGACATAAATTCTGGGCCAGTAATATTACAACAATATACGAACGCCCAAGATTAAGTCATCTAATTTCCTGAAGTCTCAAACCCCAAAGTCATTTGATGACTCAGCAAAGCTCGGGACTCTGTCGCGATGACCATGATATGAAAAGACAGCGCTTGTTCTTGGATTAACAGGATAGGATTACTTGGTCTTTTATCTTACTAATAGTAACCATCTATTAAATGAACTACTGTCCATATGTGCTCGGCCATATAGCCAAACTACCTTTGCTTGCAGTAGTCAAAAGCAGGCTGACATGCCCCCTAATATGCCAGGTAAGAGTTATATAGGCTTTATCAGCTAATTGTTTAAGAACTTGCAAGATGATCAAGCTGTTTTTTTACAACATGATTTATCACGGTGGAGGTGGATGGTGGCGGACGCACTGGACTTGGACCCCTCCGCCGCCTGTAATAGCCAACACAGTGTACTTATTGCAAATCCTAAGGCGGTTAAAACGCTTGCTTAATGTGCACCTTGCCTCCTCTTAAACAGTGTTTCGTATTCGGTCTGCTAGCGTTGCCGTCTTCATATAAATTTTTGCGATAGTTTCTCTTATTACTTATTCACTTTGTGTTCGTAATAGGTCTCGGTTAGTTGTCAGCATTCTTGTCTTGCTGATCTTTCTTGTTCAAGATCTTTTAGTCTTTGGGCTATTCTTTCTTTAATCTCACGCCCTAAGTTGGCGTCATCAGCCTCATCGGAGGTTTTCTTTTTCTCTTTATATATGCTCATCTAGTTCTCCTAGTTTTGCTAAATTGTTTGTTTAATTCGCCTCTAATGTGTTCTTAACTGCAAGATCAAGGGGCCGCTATTTCCCGCATAGGCAATGGGGAATCATTATTGTTTTTCAAGCTGTTTTCTTCTGAAAACTGGAATTCTGCTTCTATTACATTTATTATCACTGTGATATTAAATTCTTAAGTTCCATGTTTGCTTTTTGGTTATCTGTTGGGAGTTCTGCCGTGTGTTTGAAGTTTAGCAACTGCTTCCCTATATAATTTTGGTTAGCAATGCCAAGGGATTTTGTACGCTCGCAGGGAGTTCTTATTCTAATTGAACCTCGGCTAAAAACTTTGTGGGTCTTTTTTAGTTGTAAGCTGAACAAGTTCTCCACACGTCGTTTTTACTAGACAAATGCATTATCCTTTTAATTCAAGAATACATTGGGGTCTATAATTTCGGGAGGTTCTTGACCTTAAACTTTCGTAAAATGATTAACCTTACCTTCTGTTAATTCATGCACGCATTGAGGAGCTATGAGCGATGCTGTGTTCAAAGGGTACATTGCACTCATGTCGTCTCCACGATCAAAACATCATAATCTTCTGCCATCTTCAATTGCCTGCCAGGTTTTAAATTATAATTAATTTTTTTATTTTGTTTATAAAAAATGTACAAGCTCATGGGCTCGATTCTTGGACCGCATAGAAGACTGAAAGAACCTTTGGCGTGAAGGGAATTAAGCGCGGACTAGTTACTGTTCCAAATAATTCCATCTACGATTGATTGCAGATCATATTCTTACTGTCAAATTTCCAGACCTAGGAGCCATATGACCTGTTTGTCCAGGCTCATGCGCGTCTTACTTTCAAAATAGCGCTCCGCTTCAACAACAGACCCAAACAGGACAGTTGTACAGAATCTGGGACGGGCAATCGTTAAGGAAAATTTTCTATAATACTTGAGGGGCAAGGAAATATTTTCTTCACAACAATGCAGACATATTTTAAAACTATTCATGATCTATGGCTCTAACCGGGAATGAAAGGGCTGACTTTGCGTTTCAAGGAATAGAAAAATGAAGAAGCTCTCTAAAACATAGAATAGGAGCGCAGATACTAAAGGACGCAAAAAGTATGTGGCTGTAAGTTTTGCGTTTGGAAAAAATCGCTTTTCTTTCCCTTAGATTTTCAGTGGTTAAAAGCGCATGCGCCCATACTTTCAAGGAGCATTAAATGACAGATTGTCATATGAAACTAACTTTTAATGATTACACGGGTTATCAAATAAGCAGACACGAAGCAAAGTACAGCATTTCTTTTTGACATCTCGTTTGAGTTTTGGGACGTTGTTTGCAACCCTAATTTAGCAAGGCTGATTGAACAATATATCAGTCAAAATTAGCAATATTTTTACGAAAGAGTGATTCATCATACAACATTTCCTAGAAGCAGGGGCAGACCATATATGGATTTTGTTTTAGCGTCTCAGCAGATCGCTAAAGTATTTTATTTGCTGTTGAAAAGATGAAGAACCATTCAAAGAGGGAAGTGAAAAGTTTTTTAATCCAAAAATAACGAAAGTCACAATGATCGATTGAGGGCAGTCCTAACCAATCTATTAGCTAGCGGGCTTAAACTCTTAATCAGCATTTTGATGAAATAGAAAACTGTTTGGAGGTGGGAGGTGTAGAAAATCCAACAGTTGACCTATGTGGCTAAAGATCTACCTTCACAGTGTAAGACTTGATGATTATTTAACAACAAAAATACGTTTATGGATTGACCAAAGGTCAACAGAGATAATCGGTTACATGGAAGCGGGTGACTGTGAGAGACGTAATATAATTCAAATTGATAAGAATGATGAAGAAGCGTTAAAACGTTAATGTACATTTGTTTTTAATATTTGATGCGCAGCCTGAATATTTGAAGCTAAAGATTAGAAACTGTAGTATACTAAATTATTTTTTCATTTTATAAAAAGCATGTCCGTTCACGTTTATCCAAAAGTACCTACAGCGCCAAGAGTCGCCAAGAGAAGAGATAGGAGATACCCTGACATAAAAGCCTTCAGTATTAACAAAACATTACGCAAATGCAACAAACAATACTTAGTGCAGGACCTTTCAAAATACAGCAAAACCAAACGAAGGTATTAGCTGCCTTTAATGCTGTTACTTGGTCAATACTGGAGCACGACTGTAAAGCGCTTGCATCAGCAGGAACGTGTGTTGGTCTTCTTAGCAAGGGCATTGGCGCACCCGACAGCTTTACTCTAGGCGATGTTTGTCTTTAGCTCTTGGCGTGTGTTCATTAGCCGTAGGTGCTGCTAGCAAAAAAAATAAAAACTAAACTCAAAAGCACAAAGATATGGTTCAACTATTAACGGACTAAACGTAGATCGTTTCAAAATGACAATAATTAAAGCGCTGTTGACTCAAACATCGCGGAAATGAAAGAATTTAACTCGTTTACAGGCCGGTTATGATGACTACAATAAGGGACAATAAGTTTGATCATTCAAAGAAAGGAGATGGGCTAAGTTTTCTCATCAGACATGACGCTGTGCGGATAAAAAAGGAATGCGTAAAAAAGTAAACGTGACTATTAAAAACTCGTTTTACAGCGCACATTTACAACGCCAAAGGGATGTTTTATTTTGTTTATGAGTCTAGCGCAATAAGGTCCCGTTGACTAATTGGTTTTGAATTAAAGTATGTTTTTTTTAATTTTTTAAATAAATATTTTGAGTTGTTAGAAAGGGTAAACTCTACCTGGCTAAGATATATGAAGGGACAAGAGAATTGTTTGAAGGAAATGCTTGAGAGAGAGCGTTATCATGAGCGCTGAATGATATTGATTTAGAAAGTCATTGACCCCCACAAAAGTACAGGCAAGTGTTTTCATGCTATGTCTCAAGTTCAAGTAAAAATAAAACAATTGGGGAAAAAACCCACCAGTTAAAAGTAATGTTTAAGCTGTTTTATCGACTATGTAACAATTGATGAGAAATTCTAGAAGTCTGGGGCTTCAACTAAACAACAGGGGACTATTCCTTCTCATAATGACTTAACACCGGTTGGGCAGCAGACTCAGACCACTGCTTACACAGTTTGATGTGGCCGCTGAAAGAAGCCAATATGAAGGGCTCTGGTTGGTCAGAGTGGAAAGAGAGTCCGTAGAGATCAGATTAAAACAGGCTAAGTATGCGCGATTGTAGCAAGGCTTTCATTCCATACCTCCAGCATTAGTTGCAATAGAGCAGTTGTTAAAAACATAGGAATACAGCAAACAAATGTTTTATGTGGTGTGTTCTCGCAAGGCTGCATCACGCCAGCAAAAACGCAGAGAGAGTGTCTAACTATCACCGTACAACAATGATCTTAACTTTAGTGGGGTGTCCTTTCCGGTTAGGGTAGACCAATTTTACAGTTTGAAGAGCAAAAAACAAACAAATAACTGTTTAATGTCTCACATAGGATGAGAAACAAATCTACCAACCGATAAAGTGTCCATGAACAGCTCCAACGATTGGCGAACAGACAAAAATCATGTTGACTTACTACTGATGTTTTCACCAGCGGGGCTACCGAATTAACATTAATACCACAATGAGTAGATTATTGCGGGCATACTTCAAAGCATTACCATTAACAAGAATTAAGCAGAAATTGTTTAACAAGGAATGCCATCTGTTCAAGCCGCAGTGAAATTAAGAAATCATTGTATTGGTACCAGTTGACTGTAATACAGAACTACTACGCCCGCCGGAATCTAAAGTTAGTTTTTAAGAACTGGAAGGTAACGGCTGCAAACAAGTCCATACGTAGTTTTTCGCAGACTTCGAGTAGCTTTTGTTCCTTTCTGGAAGGCCCAACGCCACAGAGACGTACTAAAACAGTCTTAATGAGTAATCATCAGTATCTGTTATTTGCCTTCGTTATTGTAGGTCGGATGGCGCTCTTTCCGAGCCAGACTTATACAGAGGATCAAATGCTGCTGAATACTTCATAGAAAGCATGCAGCAAGATGGTAACGCCTGTTATAATAATCTGATTATCTGAAAATCATAATGACGCATGAAGACCAACATCAGTATGGACTCAGCCACACTTGTTGGATTGTGGTTTAGTTTAGAACTCAGTGAGAAGCAACAAATCCAAAAGTAAGAGACATGATCACATTACGGAAAGTCAGAGGAGCAGCAAACTGTAAATGCAATCTTAACTAAAGTATGATCCTAAGACAAGGAAGCTGCCCATTCTTTCATTTCATAACTTGGAGGTTTACGACTCTCACCTTTTAATGAAAAGCAGTTAGGGACGATGCCTTTTGGGTTGTCATGCATCGCACTGTCATCAGGAAAAGTACATGTGCTTTAATCTAAATAACTTGTCTTGTTATGACTCTATGCAACCAATGATGGGCTCATTAGAGGCACTGGCAATGTCCTTAAAGTCCTGCCCAATAAACAGAGAATATTTTGACTCAAACTCTTGTTAGAAAGGGCGTTATCCTTATGAGTACACATGAACAGTGGAATGGTTTTTGCTTGAAGATACGCTTCCACCTAAAGGCGGCGTTCTTTTCTAGTCTCAGAGGATCAAGGACATCAGCGATTATGATTACCAGCATGCTCAAGTGGTGGCAAAAGTTAGTGTGAAAACGATGGGAGACTACTCTTGGACTCGACTTGATGCAGATGTATGTTTGGTGGCGGGACGTCTGTGAAAAACTATAGAAAGACCTGCATGTGAAAATTTATAGCCTGGATCCTGCGCATTACATTTCTGAAGCACGGGAGAGTTGGGATGCTTTTTTAAAGTGTACTGGAGTACTAGATTGATTTATTGTCAGATTTACCAATGAGTCAGGATTTGGAAAACGGAATGCGTGGGGAATTAGTATGGCGTCGCATCATTACATGTAAAGCAAACAAAACAAATACTTGGTCGACTATGATCAAAGTAACAGGTTAACTATCTTATGTATTTAGATGCAAACAATCTGTATGGTTGGGCAATGGCGCCAATCGCTTCCATTACGCAACTTTAAAATGTACACAGGTACGAATAATATTCAAAAGGCATTAAGTGGTTGGGCAGTTTAACGCTGACCAAACTGCGTGCTTTCATTCTAGATGTTGACTTAGAATATCATCCTGGAACGACCATGACCTGCATAATGACTAATCCTTTAGCAGCAGGGGTGGAAAAAAAAAAAGAAAGTCTATAGTTGGATCCAAGAGAGCCCGCTAAACTTGTGCCCAATCTTCGAGGCAAAAAAAATATGTCTGTCATTACAGACTTCTACAATTTTATTTAAGACATGGTTTGAAGTTGACAGCAGTTCATCGCATAATTGCTTTTGATCAAGAACAGTTCATGAAACCATACATCATGAAGAACACTGACCCAGAACTAAATCCACAGATGCTTCAGAAAAAGACTTTTTCAAGCTGATGAACAACAGCTGTTTTGGAAAGACTATGGAGAATCCGCACAAGCGTAAAGATGTCAGATTGGTCACCAAAGAGAACGAAGCAATTAAGCTAACTCAAAACCTAATTAATCAGGACTTTAGAAGATTTCATGATCAGCTTTTGGCATAATGATGAAAAAAAAGAAAGTCAAATTAGACAAACCTGTATTTATTGGGTTTACTGTTTTAGAATTATCAAAGCTTTTGATGTTAGAGTTTCTTTATGACTACATTTAAGCCCTCGTATCCTGAGTCCAGAGTACTTTACACAGATACAGATAGTTTTGTATAGATATCCCTACGACGACATCTATAAAGACATGGAAATGGAAGTAGCTAAAGGAGCGAGTGGATGTACGACACGTCCGATTACCCTAAAGAGTCGCCTTTACATTCATCCGTTAATAAGAAGGTTTTAGGAAAGATGAAGGATGAATTATCTGGAAAGGTGATCAAGGAGTATGTGGGGCTAAGGTCAAAAATGTACAGTATTTCGAGCCAGGAGAAAATCATTAAGAAAGCAAAAGGAATATCCCGCAGCGTTGTGCAGTCAAACATATCACATGACAACTACAAAGAAGCATTGTTTGGCAATAAGACTTTTCATCATGACAACGTAAAACTGCGATCTAATCTACATGAGATCAACACAACTGTTGTAACAAAGAAGTCATTAGATAGAACAAACACAAAACGGTGTTTGTTAATCCGGAGTTTTCATATGCAATCGGGCACTGGAGGACCGCATAAACAGGGGGGTTTATATTTTTCATCAACTTTTATTATAAGATCAATCATAGCTTCATCCAATTCATTTAAATCTTTTCTCATGTTTGCTTGATGCGTTCGAATTTTTTTTATTATTTCAAGATATTCTTTTTCCCAATTTGGGGGTTTGAGTTGTAGGTGATCTGGATGATTTAGCATGCATTGATTAATCCTCGAAAATGTTTCCTTAATAGCATTACACGCATGAAATGATTCCCGTATCATTTTCAAGGTCTCTTCCTTCACCATTCTTGTTTCGTTCTGCACTTCCTTCTGAGCTTCCATTTTAAACTCAAATATATTTACGTAAATTAATTAAAGCGGAACTGTGTCCGGTGGGATTATCTGCAGTTCTCTCTTCACAAAAGATCTTTGAGGAGCTGGTTGTTTTGTTGTGTCAGTTTCTCGTAAATAATACACGGGCGGATTCATCTTTACAATTCTTTTTATTTCATATGGGTCAACACTCCAAACTGGATCTGTTGCCCTGATGCGAGTGTCCCCTTCTGCTTCCCCCGGTAAATAAAGGTACCTTACTTTCAACCCAAATGGTAATAGTTTGCCGGATGAAGACTCTCCTTCAGCAACATTTATTGTTTTTCTTTTGATTGCTTGTACTGGCTTTAGCCCTTTAAATTCTTCATTATTCATTGCGCGCAAAACTGAGGGCAGTCTTCTAACCCATTCTGTGTTGCGAGAATTGTCAATCAGCTCTCTGTGATACTGGTAGGAAAAAAGTCTTTCCGATAACTGTTTGTTAAAGTTTTCAACTAAAGCCTGTGATCTGTGAACTCCTGGAATGCCTCTTTTAATGGTAACTCTATGTTTTAACAATAATTGATTCACTTGGCCTTTAAATTCTTTTCCGTCATCGACTTGAATCATGCGAGGATAAGTTAAGGGGCCTCGTTGGTATATCAGTTGTATGGCAACAGCAACAGCAGAAGCACTCTTTTGTGTTAATGGTTCCGCATCTTTGTATCTTGAAGCTATGTCAATGACTGTGAGTGCGTACTTAAATCTTTTTCGTCTAATCCTATCAGAGGGTAAATATAGAAGATCCATTTGATGGGTGTCGTTTGGAGTTGTATTGACAAAGTGTGGTCTCTGTATTCGTTTGGGCGCAGGTAAATAAATTTGCCAAATCGCTTGTTTAGATAACCATTCCTTCGCTGTTTGTTCACTGACTCCAGCTGCTTGGCTTAGCTTTTGTATTGCTGCGATACCCTTCCAATATCCTTTGGGCGAATAATAGATTTTGTTCATTTTTTATTCAGCCAATATTATGTGCAACAAAATACACGACGGTCATACCAACGACAATAAACCCGATTTCTTGCATCTTTTGTTTTTCTGATGGTTGATAAAAGTCACTGAATTTTGGTGGGGCAATGTCTGGACCGGTTTGCCTGTTACTAGATAATATTGTTTTATTGCTTGATCAACATTTTTAAATATGTAAGCTGCATGCCCCTGTTTTTTCAGTGTGTCATTAATAAAATCTAACTGCTCAAGTCTCTGCTTTTCATAGGCGTCTTGTGCAGCTGCTAGTTCCTCCATAGCTTTGTTATGTCTTTTTATCTCACCGTCATCCCGCAGTTTACTAAATGCAAAATTACTTCCGCTAAAAGCAAGTGCATTCACCACAGCGCCGCCTATCATTATTGCGAGTGAAGCCATTTTTATAAATGTATTTTTTTCTTACATATTTATATTGTCTGGAATTATTCCTTGCTTGACTAGAAAATCTTTCGTGGCAACCGAAGCTGCAATGATAGCAATCAGCTTTGCTGAATCCTCAAAGTCTAGTTTGCCAAGATCTGCTGGTTTAATTCTTAACAAGCTTTTACCAAGCATTGAGTATCCTACACTTAGGCCTCCAATAACAGCAGAATGGTATACAAGGTTGGTAACAGTTTTTTCGGTGCTCATTTTTATAAAATAAAATAATTATAATTTAATAAAAAACAGAACAGCGATGATCTCCTACAGCTACAAGGCAGCCTAAACCTTCCTGAACTTATGAATGACCAAGTTGATGACCAAGCTATTATGCCCAAAAAGGAGAGGCTGTATTCTTTGGCAGCATGTGGAAAAACAAAACAGTTCCTCGGAACTGAATTCAGCATTGAACAGATTCAACAGATGCCGCCACAAGACATTTTAAAGTATCATAACAGGTATGAAGCGCAGCTAGGTCTAGAATGGTGAAAAGTGTGGGCAAACGGTTCTTAGTTGTACACTAAACTAGTCAGTAGATTTGCACCCATTGATTCTGAACAAGATCTTACGTATGATTTAACGCAAGATCCAGTTTTAACAAAGTCATTAGAGTCTCTAGGGTGTGATTTATACTATAGATTTGGAACATTGTTATCGCCATTAATCATGGGATTAATAACTTTTAATCATATAGATTTTATTTCCCTTCAAAATGAACGATCTGGAAAATCAGCAGAATCAGAAAACACTGAATCAGGTGAGAGAAAGTAACCAAGCCAGAAAATCAGCAGAAAACGCTGATCAGGTGGAGACCATTAAAAATCCTGGGCGTGTTTGAAGCAGGAAGAAAATTAGCAGAGTGGAACAGACAAAAAAAATTAATGTTACAGAATATGACTCATCATGCACCTCCAAACGCCAGAACAAGTTGATTCAATGCCAGCTATAAAAACTCCATGTGATACAAGGGCCCCAAAGTCTTCATGGAATATTGAACTTAAAAACTGTTGTCATTTTTGGTGCTCTTGCTGCTGCTGCTGGGGCGGTTATTACGGTTATATAAAATATAATAAACAACGCTGGCAAAAACAAGAGCCCAAACAATCTCCACCGCTAAATACAGAAGCCGAACACAACTGCACACCAAAACCGCCAATAACAAAGCATCATTTTGATCCATTTATAATGGAATAATATTTTAAAATTTTTTATAAAAATAGATCATGGCGTATTATAAAATGATGAAGTCAATAAATAAAGACCTGGAGTCTATAAAAGACATTTCCATAGACCCAAATTGTAATCAATGCGGTTGCTTCGGATGTAAGACCTTCATTAAGATCTATGCAGAGAACGCTGAGCAAGACATCCTCAACGATGACACGTTTTTTGAGGCGTGTGTGTACTATCTTAGACATTTACTATTTAAGATAAAAACATAGATTGTATTTTTTGATAATTATAAGATAACTTAATAAGAACTTAGTTGTACTTAAAGGATGACTTAGTTATGATCTTGAGGTGACTTAATCAAGAACTTAATCAAGAACTTATTAAGAACTTGAAGTAACTTGGGGTAACTTGGGATGACTTAAGACAACTTGAGAATGACTTAAGTAAGAACTTGAGGATGACTTAGAAGTGGCTTAGGGCAACTTCAGTTAAGAACTTGTGGATGACTTGAGTGTGCATGCGTGGGGTGGGGTGGGGGGAGGTGCGTGCGTGGGGTGGGGGTGGGGGGAGGTGCGTGCGTGGGGTGGGGGTGGGGGGAGGTGCGTGCGTGGGGTGGGGGTGGGGGGAGGTGCGTGCGTGGGGTGGGGGTGGGGGACGTGTGTGTGCGCGCACCTTTAATTATTTATACAAAACGAATGTTCAGAATATAATATAGTTATTATCAGTAAACAACAATAACAGCACACACGCACAAACATTTAAAAAATAGGGAAGTGCTTGCATAGGGAAATGGGAATGGGTTTTATGGTTGGCGCTTAAGCGCCGTAAATTCAAGACGGCTGCCGGTCTCTCTTTCAACTGAAGATTATTCAAAGCAGCCACCAAGTGCATTTATCAAAAGCTTGATTTAATAAACAAGACAGTTGAATAACGTACACTCTGTGGCCGCCCGAAGGCAGCCAAAAAAAGTTGAAGCAGGGCGTTGGCGGAGCGTTGGCGGGGTAGAGGTGAAGAAGCAGGCAACCACAACAGCAAAAAAGTCATTACATGGAGTAAGAATGTTGGCAGGCAGGCTAGCGTTCACGCGTGAACGGTCGTATTTTTAGTAACTGACGTCTGAACTTGCCAGGTCTATACTAAGTGCATATCGATTCTATCCAGGCAGGCAGGCAGGCTAGCGTTCACGCGTGAACGGTCGTATTTTTAGTAACTGACGTCTGAACTTGCCAGGTCTATACTATGTGCATATCGATTCTATCCAGCCGTCACGCATGAATGGTTCTATTTACTGGGACTGTTGGAGCTCGCTTGGTATGCATGGATCTTGTTTCCAGACCTGCGCAAATTCTAGCACTTGCAGCATGGCTTTGATTTCATTTAGCTTGCCAAAAATGAAACGAAAGGGAAGGCCTACAGCATAAAACCTGTGTATCCATAAAGAACACTTGCAACGGCACGTAATTTTCGTGCGTGAACATCGGAATACCCGGTTTTTTCTTTCAACCAAACAGCCCATGTTTCCTTCGTTCTCCCTTCTTTCCTTTCATTTTCCTGCCATTGTTTACACAAAATCAAGAAGTTACCAAACTGAACGTAAATTAACAAGGACTGTGCATCTTGCCTCCTCAAATTTCTCATCCCTTTTTGTAGTCTTTCTACAATTTCAGCTTCATTTGCTGTTTTGGAAAATATCTGATCAGTAAAAGCTTCTCTGGAAATAGCTGATTGAATGTCAGCCTGATTTGCCATAAGATAGTCATGTAATTCTTGTGGCGTTTGAAAGATCTGTTCTCCTTTTTTGTCTCCTTTCTTTTCTTTTAACAATTGCTCAAGCTTTCTTTTAGGCTTCTTTGGCAAATCTCGGTCCTTCCCTTTTAATCTTTTCAATTATTTCTGTCATTTTTTTAAAGTAGTCTTGATTCTCTTGCAAAATGAGCATTTCTTCCTCTGTCCACAATTCCGTTGGTGTTGGCGGTGGTAATGGAAGATTTTGAGCTTGATCCATGTCAGGTAGAATTAAAGTTGATGGCTGTGTTGAGAAATCTAATAGATTTTGATGAGCAACTTGCGATTCCAGAATTTCTCTCTCTAATTCTGAGGAAATGCTGTCTTGAGACATAGATAATATTTTGTTTAAGCAAAATCTTTACCAGCAAAACACTCTATCACTGAAACACGTCCGTTCACCACAGCACCACAACACCAAATGACGAGATAACTTAAGGCCCGTTGTCAACAACACTAAGTGCTGGGCGGATGTGACGTCTTTTTAACTATCACATGATTAAATCTTGACTTATGATAGGTGAATGTAAGAAACATGTCTATATCTGTTTTAACCCAGGCGGGAATTCGCCACACGGCCAGGTAACGCCAGCCCTACCTTATGGCGCCATAATTACAGGCCATAGGATCCGTCCAGAGTACTGCCTGCCACAAACCCCAAGCCCTCTAATTAGGGGTGTTCGCAGAGGGTCTCAGCCAAGTTTTAGTTTAGTGACTGTCTCTGCAAAAATGATGGTATTGAAAATGACTGTATGCGCAAAAATGATTAAGAAAACATAGTTTGAAGTCTTACTTGTCAGAGAACTGTATTATGCCGCTTCTAGGTCACTTTCGCCCGAAAACTGGTTTGAGGGCGGAAGTGAGTTAGAAGCGGCATAATACAGTTCTCTACTGTTATCTGTCTCCTTTAAGATTTCCTTTCAAAGAATTTGATCTAAACCATAAACAATGCAGGACAACTTTTTTCTTTCAATTTTATATGTTTATATTTTATTGACGAAAATGACAAACGAATATTCAAAATGTACGCAATCTGTATACGGAGTTTCACCTTTCACATCTATAAGTTTCCTTTGATAAATTTCAGACAGTTTTCTGGTTGAAATTCATCGCTTCGACGGCCATCATTTCTGTTTTATTCGTTGTGGGAGTCCCCGCCAACATCCTCAGTGCTGCTGTCTTCTATAAACAGGGTGAAGGAGAGGATCAACTTCTGCATCTTCTGTCTGGCACTGGTAGACCTCATGGTCATCACTGAAGGTTTCTGTAGACTGGCAGAGGAGAGATATCGCTATTTCATTGGCCCGATCAACTTCTTCATTAAATATTTTCTGGGTGGGTAGACGCTCTCTCTCTCTCTCTCCTCTCTCATCTCCTCTCTCTCTCTCTCTCTCTCTCCTCTCTCTCTCTCTCGCTTTCTCTCCATCTCTCTCTCTCTCTCTCTCCCCTCTCTCTCTCTCCTACTCTCTCTCATCTCTCTCTCTCTCTCTCTCTAAATATCATCACTCTGACTCTCAACAAAATTGTGTCTACGTATTTAGGTATTTGTCTGTGGGTATGCACGCGAGCGGGCTTGTGTGTATATGTGTGTGTGTGTGTGTGTGTGTGTGTGTGTGTGTGTGTGTGTGTGTGTGGGTGCGTGCGTGCGTGCGTGCGTGCGTGCGATGCATGCGTGCGTGCGTGTATGTCTGTCGCGCGCGCACGTGTGTGTGTGTGTGTGTGTGTGTGTGTGTGTGTGTGTGTG
Source organism: Conus ventricosus (assembly GCA_018398815.1). Taxonomy (NCBI): domain Eukaryota; kingdom Metazoa; phylum Mollusca; class Gastropoda; order Neogastropoda; family Conidae; genus Conus; species Conus ventricosus. The sequence continues at coordinate 17,231 of JAFLJL010001184.1, read as the reverse complement.
TGTGTGTGTGTGTGTGTGTGTGTGTGTGTGTGTGTATGAGTACGCGCGCGTGCGCGTAAGCTAGAATTCACATGACAGAACGATTAACATCAGCTATGTAATTCCAGCCATGCCGTGTATGGAAATGTCATCATCCATGGCAAATTAGGGTTAACAAGCCACTCAGAATGGTAAGAGTGCTCAACAAAGAAGGGAGCGACATACCAGTTTAAAAAGGGTTTTAAAATGGGAAGAATAAAACCTACAAAATTGTTTCGAGCTAATAAAAATGCTCTCCTCAGGGTATACAATTTGGGCACGCCACCGGTGTTATATAGTGTGGTGTGTGGGCGTGTGAGCTCTGTACGTGTGGCACGTGGCCTGCAGGTTTCTTTTTGGGGCGCGTTCAGGGGGACGTGCCGAGGAATGGTGCATTGACAAGGATTTCCATTTATGCCTGCAATTGTTTATCATTTCTACTTTAGAGTTCAGGGATGCTAGGTGGGGTTTACATAGTATCAGCCACTTTTCTGTAGTACATAAGTTGCATTTTTGAGAAATGTTGTTGTATGGTGTTGCTCTTTTTATAATTTTCCATGATATGTTGTAATCTATTTTCTTATCTTTAAGCTTCCAAATATATTTACTTAGTTCTGTTTGGTTTTTATATTTATCATTTTTGAAAGACTGTTTATGGTTTGCGTATCTGGTTTTAAAATGGTTTGCCGTGATCCCTATGTATGTTTCTTTATCACTGTCTGTTGTTACTGTAGCTTGGTACACAATATTGTTGTAGAGACATTTATTATTCAGAGGGCACTGGTCTTTTTTGTGCAATTACAGGATATCCTTTCATCACCCTCTTTGGTTGTGTTGTTTTCGGTTTTATTGGAAGAATCAATTATATTTTTAAGGTTGGAGAGAACAGGGAAATGCCGCTTCTGGCTCACTTTCGCCCTCAACCAGTTTTCGGGCGAAAGTGACCCAGAAGCGGCATTTCCCTGTTCTCTGACAAGTAAGACTTCAATAACCCCAAAAAATAACGACCTTACAAAAACATACTGTGCAGGGTTATCCGTTTTTAATACTAATTTTACTAAACTTTTCAGATTTCAGTTTTTGTTTAATCCTATGTTTTTCTTGATCGTTTTCAATAACATCATTTCGCGCAAACATTCTTCAAATGAGTCTCTGTCTTTCATGTGAAATAAAACTACAGTTTTTAACTGTTCTCTAAAGTCTTTTAAAACCGAGTTATATTTCTGACATAAAATCCACACATTATCCCAGCATGTCTTCCACTGAAAGCAAGTTTTGATAAAGTGTTCTCTTTTAACTATGTCTTTTTCTGCCGAACAGTCATCTATAATAAATAGTGTCTGCGTTCCTTCAAACAGTTTATAAAACTGTTCTAAACACTCACTCAGTTTATTGCTAGGATTAACTAAAAATATGTCATCATCTGTCCATATAAACCTTCTATCATGATATGCTTTGTTCCATTTAAGTGTTGGGCAGAAAATCACAATATGATCAAAATTATAACGATAAACTGTTTGTAACAGGTTGAGGATAAATATTGTTTTTCCACAACCAGTTTGCCCACAAATTAATGAACAATGAGGGGTTTTTGTCATAAAGTTTAACTGCTCCATAGTTTTATAACAGAATTTAATCTAATCCAGTTATTGTTTTTATCATACTCTCTGTCAAAACTTGTTCAGTGTAATAAAACCCTATGAGGCCTAAATGCGTAAGATTAATCCAATTCAGTTCTGTAAGATTGTTTCTATTTAGACTAATATTGATTTTGTTGCTTGTTGTTATGACCTTAATATCCTCGCCATTGTGAAGAATGACGACGGTAACTTTAAGTTTTTCAACGTCTAAGTTTTGCCAGCTAATTAGAATTCCTTTTAGAAGGACGTCACTAACGCCCACAACCCCATCCCTCCCCTTATCTTTTAAGACAGAAATTTCAAATATCATTGTGAACGCATCTCTAATTTCATTTGCGGAATGAACTGTAATTTTGTAGAAGCATCCTTTAAAACCGTTTCTCTTCTGTGGAGGATGTACTGTTTATTCCCATACGGCTTTATTCAATCTCTTTCCGACTATTGTCGTCTGGCATAAGACTTACATGTAAAGGGCCAGAGTTGAATGCTTTTCTGAAACTTTTTGATGGCTAAAATATGTAAATGGGCTTATGAATTCAAATTTTATGTCCCATTCTAAATATGGTTCTAAGTTGCCATTTGAGGTCAGGCTTTCGAACTATTTTATATTCATACTGGCCAACATTATTTGCTTCTAGATTGCGCAGCTGTTCTAGTTTAGGAAACTTTTTGCTGTCGCCAACCTCTTTGCGTTTATAATCACCATCTTTAGTGTACTCAAAACCATACAAAGTGCCTATTTCACCATTCTGTTCAAAGTCCGCAACGTCTGCAAGGTCTTTTAATTCTAAGGTTATACACCTCACAGGCGCTAATGTAACTCCCGGTTCTTCTGGCCCACGCGACATTTTTAGTACAGTTTATTATTTTATTTCCAAAACAATGTGTAGGTTATCGCATTTCACAACTTTCCCTGCTTTGTCTGCAATTTTTATATTAAATGATCCAACCCCCCCACAAACTAATCTTTTAAACTGTAAATTAGGGAATTGTATAATTTCATAATCGCAATATGCAGCTTTCCCCGCCGGTAAAGCTCTTAAAACATTGAGGGCCTTCCATCATATAAGTTTTCATCAGTGCTCAGCTCATCCAAATGAACATAAAGTAATGAATGTAATGCAAGATCGAGCGGATTTTCCCCCTTAAAAGTAGTTTTGTTTGGCGCAACAACAAATCTTTTAGTGACCTGAGTGTCAACTTTAAGCCTAACATTTTAGCTAGCTCTTTATCAAATAAGTAATCTGCTTTTTTCAGGTTCGAATGTTAATATTGTTTTTAGATTTGCATTGTTAAGTTTGAGAGTAATGCCGAATTTACTCATTGCTTCTTTTAGTGAGCAAAACCCGTAATAACCATCAGGTATTGTTAACTGGTTAGCTTTGAGCCCCACAACTTTTGTAATCTTATTATTCCCTTGGTTTCGCTTATATTAAACCCCTTTGACTTTGTAAATATTTCATGGAGCGCGACCGTTTTGGCCCCGCAATTGTTATCAATAGCATGTTCTAAAAACGAAGGACTGTCTTGAGTTGTTATTGTTACAAACATTTTTTAAAACAAATTAAAAATGAGTGCATTCAAATATACTGGTGCAAAATATTCTGTTGGGCCGCACTACAATCTTAAAAATATAGCAACTGATACTCTTGACATTGCTGTGACCCAGACTGCTCTTTTCATAAAAAGGTGAGTACTCCATTGAAGAGCTATCTTAACCCCCCTATTGAAAACGACCACATCAAGAAAGCGTGGTTTAGTCATCCGATGCAGTTTTATCAGAACCAGTTAAACTTTGCTGTGTTTTGCGCATCAACTGGGTGTGGAGTGGCGTATGCTGATCATTTAAATCACCATGATCCTTTGGTGAGGTCAGTGTACAGATTTCATTTCTATTACACCTTTAGACGTATTTTGACTGAATTGCAAGCTCCATTACCAAATGACAAACCATTTAATCCATTCAGCAACAGAATAGACATGAAGGCTTTTGAAAGGATCTGTAACGAATTTAATATTAACATCAAGACAGACTTTAGACAAAAGTTGGATCATAATCATGGCCTAGGCGACCTTTTTATTGGGGCACGCACAGAAAGTATAACTATGACTGGCATTCTCCTTTAAAATCTTTCTTTCCAGGCACAACTGTTAAGCCTGTGTCCCTACAGCAAGAGCATAAAACAGCATGGACAACATTTATCTTAGACACTTCTAAGGGCCTAACTAGGGCGGGAATAGAACGAATAAACGACTCTATTCGTACTTACTTTTGGTGTTTGCTAGGTTCGCAAGCACAGGCAAGATCAAGCATAACTGATCCTTCTACTGGCTTTGACGCCCAAAACAATACTTAGCAAATTTAGAGGACGCCATTAATTCTACAGTTGATTTACCTTCAAGTATTAAAAGATACCAAAATGTTTTACAATACGCAAGATCGAAAGTAGACTTTGCCGTTGGCACTGGTTTATACATGCTGCCTTCTGACCTCAGACTCCAGGTAGGAATAATAATAAACTATAATAATGAAATTCTTATAGCAGGCAATGAACAGAAGGTTGGGAAAAACGACTTTAAATTCTGAGCCAGTAATATTACAAACAATAAAAGAACATCCAAGATTAAGTCATCCAATCCCCGAAGTCCAAACCCCCAAAGTCATTGAAGACTCAGCAAAGCTCGCGGACTCTGTTCGCGATGACCATGAATATGAAAAGACAGCGCTTGTTCTTGGATTAACTGGCATAGGATTACTTGGTCTTTATCTTACTAAATAGTAACCCAACTGTTACAAGAACTAATGCCCATAAGTGCTCGGCCATAAAGCCAACTACTTGCTTGCAGTAGACAAAAGCCAGCTGACAATACTCCCCAATATTCCTGGTAAAGCTCCACGGCTTTCCCAGCTAATTTTTTTAATAAACTTGCAAGATGATCAAGCTGTTTTTTTACCCATGATTTATCAGGGGGAGGCGATGGCGGTGGAGGCACTGAACTTTGACCACCGCCGCCTGTAATAGCCATCACTAGTGTACTTATTGCAAATCCTAAGGCGGGTTATAAACGCTTGCTAATGTGACTCCCTGCTCTCTAAACAATGTTTCTTATTCGTTCTGCTAGCGTTGCGTCTTCATATAACATTTTTCGGATAGTTTCTCTTATTCTATTCACTTGAGTTCGTAATTGGTCTCGGTTAGTAGTTAGCACTTCTAGTCTTGCCGATCTCTCTTGTTCAAGATCTTTTAGTCTTTGGGTTATTCTTTCTTTAATATCAGGCCCTAAGTTGGCGTCATCAGCCTCAACGAGTTTTTTCTTTTTCTCTTTTTATATGCTCATCTAGTTCACCTAGTTTTGCTAAATTGTTTGTTAATTCGCCTCTGATGCTTCTCAAAGCATGATCAAGGGCCGTTAGTTCTCGCATGGGTAGCGTGAGTCGTGTATAGTCTTTAATGCTGTTTCTTCTGAAAAACTGGTTTCTGCTTCTATTGTATTTATAATTCGCCTGCTGATTGATTTAATTCTTTAAGTTCCATGTTTTGCATTTGGTTATCTGTTGGGAGTTCTTGCATGTGTTTTGAAGTTTAGAAACTGCCTCCGCCCTTAATTTTGGCCTAACAAGGCCAAGGCGATTTTGATCTTTCACACTGAGTCTATTTCTAATTGAACCCACGGCTAAAAACTTTGATGGGTCTTTTTTAGTTGTAAGCTGAACAAGTTGTCCTTGGTCGCTCCTCACAAACAAATGATCATCTTTTAATTCAAAATCATTTGGGTCTATAAATTCGGGAGGTTCTTGACCTAAACTTTGGTACAATGATTTAACCTTACTTTCTGTTAATTCATGCCGCATTGAGCGCATTGAGCGATGCTGGGGTCAAAGGGATCATTTCACTCATGTCGTCTCCAAGATCAAAAACATCATAATCTTCTTCGCCTTCAATTCTTGCCATGTTTTTAAATAATTAACTTTTTATTTTGTTTTATAAAAATGCCACAACAAGCACATGGCTCGATTCTTGACCCGCATAGAAAACAGAAAGAGCCCCATGGCGTGAAGGGAAATAAACGGAATATTATTGTTCCAAATAATCCATCTACTATTGATGCAGATCAAATTCTTACTGTCAAATTTCCAGACTTAGGAGCGATGAATTGATTGTGCCAGGCTCTGCGCGTCTTACTTTCAAAATAGAACTCGTTTCAACAACAGACCCAAACAGGACAGTTGTACAGAATCTGGGGCGGGCAATTGTTAAGAAAATTTCTATAAAACTTGAGGGGCAAGAAATATTTTCTTTAACAATGCAGACATATTTTTAACCTATTCTGATCTATGCTAACCGGGAATGAAAGGGCTGATCTTGCGTTTCAAGGAATTAAAAATGAAGAAGCACTAAAACATAGAATAGGCGCTGGAGATACTAAAGACGTCAAAAAGTTGTAGCCGTAAAGTTTGCGTATGGAAATCGCTTTTCCATACCTTAGATTTTGAGTTGTTAAAAGCGCATGCCCCATACTTCAAGGAGCATTAAAAGACAGATTGTCATATGAACTAACTTTTAATGAATACAAACGTGTTATCATATCATCAGACACCGAAGCAAAGTACACAGCATTTCTGACATCTCGTTAGAGTTTGATGTTGTTAGCAACCCTAATTTAGCAGAGCTAATTGCGCACCAATATGAGTCACATTTCCCAATATATTACGACAGAGTGATTCATCATACAACATATCCCGAAGCAGGGCAGACACTATATGGAATTTTAGTTTTAGCGTTGCAGCAAGATCGCTTAAAGGTATTTATTGCGTGTGAGAGATGAAGAACCGTCAAAAGAGCAAGTGAAAAAGTTTTTTAATCCTAAAATAACGAAAGTGCAATGTTCGATTGAGGGTAGTCCTAACCAAATCTACGCTAGCGGGCTTAAACCTTATCAGCATTTTGATGAAATAAGAAAACTGTTTGGAGGCGGGAGGTGTAGAAATCCAACAGTAGACCTTGTGTCTAAAGATCTGCACCTTCACAATGTTAGACTTGATGATTATTTAACAACGAAATACGGTTTATGGATTGACCTAAGGTCAACAGAGGATAATCAGTTGCATGGAAGCGGGAGAACTGTGAGAGACGTAATAAACATTCAAATTGATAAAGAAGAAGAAGCCGATAAACCGCTTAATGTACATTTGTTTTTATTAATGATGCGCAGCTGAATATTGTAAATAACAGATTAGAAAATGTAGTATACTAAATATATTTTAATTTTAAAAAAGCATGTCTGTTCAGGTTTATCCAAATGTGCCTACAGCGCCGCCAAGAGAAAGATAGTAGAAAGCCCTAACATAAAAACCTTCAGATTAACCAACATTACACAAATGCAACAAAAACTAGAGCAAGAAACCTTTCAAAATACAGCAAAACCAAACGAAGGTATTCTGCTGCCTTTAATGCCGTTACATATGTTAATACTGGGGCATCAACTATAAGTGCTCTATCAGCAGGAACGAGTGTTGGTCTCTTAGCAACGGGCATAGGCGCACCCGCGGCTTTTCCTCTAGGAGGTTTGTCTTAGCTCTCGGCCTGTGTTCATTAGCTGTAAGTGCGGCTGGCAAAAAATTAAAAACTAAACTCCCAAAAGCACACAGCTATGGTTCAACTAATAACAGCTAAACTTAGCTCGTTTAAACTGACAATAAATAAAGCGCTAGTTGACTCAAACATCACGGATGAAGAATTTAATCGTTTACAGGCTGATTTTGATGACTACAAAAGACAAAAGTTTGATCTTCAAAGAAAGGCGAGACAACTTTTTCTCAACAGCCAGACGCCGAGCAGATAAAAAAGGAATGCTTAAAAAAGTAAACGAGACATTAAACTCTGCTCTAAACAGCTCACAGTAACAACACCGAAGGGTGTTTATACTTTAGTTTATGAGTCCAAGCGCAAAAAGACCGTTGATATTGATTCTGATTAATTATTTTTTTTAATTTAAATAAATATTTTGAGTTAGAAAAGAAGCTCAACATGGCTAAGATATATGAAGGGCAAGACGAATTTTTTGAAGGAATGCTTGAGAGAGAGCGTTTATCAAGAGCACTGAATGATATTGATTTAGAAGTCATTGACCCAACAAACGTACAGGCAAGCGTTGACATGCTATTTCTCAAGTTCCAAGTAAACTAACAATAGACCCGCCAGTTAAAGTAATGTTAGCTGTTTTAATCGACTATGTAACAATAAAAGAAGAAAATCTAGAAGTCTGGGTCTCGACTAAACAACAGACTATTCTTTCCTCTAATGACTTAAACCCTGGTTGGGGAAGACGAACTGCTTACACAGTTTGACGCTGCCGCTGAAGAAGCCAAAATGAGAGGCTCTGGTTGGTCAGAGGGCGAAGTCCTAGAGATTAGATTAAAACAGGCTAAGTATGCGCCGATTGTAGGCAGGGCTTACATTCCACTACCACCAGCATTAGTTGCAAAAAGAGCAGTTTTAAACATAAGGAATACAGACAACAAATGTTTTATGTGGTGTGTTCTCGCAAGGCTGCATCACGCCCGCAAAAACGCAGAGAGAGTGTCTAACTATCACCCTTACATCAATGATCTTAACTTTAGTGGGGTGTCCTTTCCTGTTAGCGTAGACCAAATTGATCAGTTTGAAGAACAAAACAAACCAATAACTGTTAATGTTTACACATGGGATAGGAAACAAATCTACAACCGATTAAAGTGTCCAAGAACAGTCCAACGATTGGCGAACCAGACAAAATCATGTTGACTTACTACTGATGTTTTCACCAGCGGGCTACCGCATTACACATTAATTTCGCACAATGAGTAGATTATTGCGGCATACTTCAAAGCATTACCATAAACAAGAATTCTGCAGAAAATGTTTAACAAGAATGCCATCTGTTCAAGCCGCGAGTGAACATAAGAAACATTGTATCGGCCCCGTTGACTGTAATACAGAACTAACTACGCCCCCGCCAGGATCTAAAGTTAGTTTTAAGAACTGGAAACGGCTGCAAAATTCTCCATATGTTGTTACGCAGACTTGAATCACTCATTGTTTTCCCTTTTGAAGGGCCAGCGCCACAAAAACTTCGAAAAACAGTCTTAATGAGTAATCATCAAATTGTTCATTTGCTTTCATCGTTGTCAGGTCGGATGGCGTTCATTCAGAGCCAGAATTATATAGAGGGCCTAATGCTGCAAATACTTCTTAAAACGCATGCAGCAAGTGCGCAATGACTGTTCTAATAATCTAAACTTATCTGAATCATAATGACGCCTGAAGACCAACAACAGTATGACTCAGCCACACATTGTTGGATTTGTGGTTTAGGCCTCTCATCAGACGCAGAGAATCCAAAAGTAAGAGACCATGATCACATTAGCGGAAAGTTCAGAGGAGCGGCGCATAACAAATGCAATCTTCAACTAAAGTTTGATCCTAAGACATGGAAGCTGCCTGTATTCTTTCATAACTTGCGAGGTTACGACTCTCACCTTATAATGAAAGCAGTGGACGATGCCTTCAGGGTGTCATGCATTGCACAGTCATCAGAAAAGTACATGTGTTTCACTTTAAATAACATGTCTTTCTACGACTCTATGCAACACATGATGGGCTCATTAGAGGGACTGGCTATGTCCTTAAAGTCCTGCCCAATAACAGAAGAATATTTTGACCCAACTCTCGTTAGAAAGGGCGTTTACCCTTATGAGTACATGAACAGTTGGGGAAAGGTTTGATGAAAATACAACTTCCTCCTAAAGGCGCGTTCTTTTCTAGTCTTAGAGGAAAGGACATCAGCGACTCCGATTACCAGCATGCTCAAGATGCTTGGCAAAAGTTAGATTGTAAAACGATGGGGGACTATCATGATTCATACTTGATGGCAGATGTATGTTTGTTGGCGGACGTCTTTGAAAATTATAGAAAGACCTGCATGAAACATTATAGCCTGGATCCCGCGCATTACATTCTGCGCCCGGGATGAGTTGGGACGCTTTCTTAAAGTTTACCGGAGTACAGATTGATTTATTGTCAGATTTACCAATGATTCAGATGATTGAAAACGGGTTGCGTGGGGGAATTAGTATGGGGGTCGCATCATTACTGTAAAGCAAACAACAAATACTTGGACGACTATGATCCGAGTAAAAGGTCTAACTATCTCATGTATTTAGACGCAAACAATCTGTATGGATGGGCAATGCGCAATCACTTCCATTACGTAACTTTAAGATGTACACAGGTACGAATAATATTCAAAAGGCATTAAAGTGGTTGAACAGTTTAACGCCTGATCAGCAGCGCGGCTTCATTCTAGAAGTTGACTTAGAATATCCTCATGAACTCCATGACCTGCATAATGACTATCCATTAGCCGCAGAAAGCCTAAAGATGAATCCAAGAGAGCCGCCTAAACTTGTGCCTAATCTTCGAGGTAAAAAAAATTATGTCTGTCATTACAGACTTCTACAATTTTATTTAAGACATGGTTTGAAGTTGACAGCTGTTCATCGCATAATTGCTTTGATCAAGAACAGTTCATGAACCATACTCATGAAGAACACGATCTCAGAACTAAATCCACAGATGTTCAGAAAAGACTTTTTTAAACTGATGAAAACAGCTGTTTTTGGGAAAAAATGGGAAACCCCACAACGCAAAGAGTCGATTGGCACCGAGAGAAAGAAGAATTAAGCTGGCTTTCCCCTTTTTAACAAAACTAATTTTTTTAGAAAAACGGGATTGCCCCTTAAACCCCCCAAAAAAAGAATTTTTGAAACCCTTTTGAAAAGGGGTTTCCCAGGGGAAAAAAGGGGGGGAAAGGGGAGAAAATAACCCCCAAACCTTTTTTCAGTTTTTAGGAAAAATCAAAATCCTTCCCATTAGAAAAAAAAAAGTTAATTGAAAAACGATAATTTGTTTTAAAAATTATGGGTTTAAATTTTTTTGGGGACTCTTTAAAAAAAAAAAGACCTGCTAAAATTTCCCCCTGGTTTTTTTCTGGCCCAGAGGGGCCCTTTTTTAAAGCCAAAGTATGATTTTTTTAATTTTAAAAATTCTTTGTTAAAACTGGGGGGGGGAAATTTTAGAGGGGATATTATTTAAAGAAACAAATTTGGGGAAATTTAAAAAGAAAAAGTTTTAAAATATTAGAGCAAAAATCGAATTTGGGCAGCCAACATTCCTTTACAATTTTAAAGAAGAAAAGGTAATAATTTCAAAAGGAAAATTTAAAGTTTTAACCCTAGCCACCGGTTTAAACAAAGTTGATTAGAAAACCCAAAACTTGATAAAAAAAAAAAAACCCAAAAAAACCAAAAAAAAAACCCCAAAAACCCCAACCAAAAAAAAACCCCCCAAAAAAAACCCCCCCCCCCCCCCCCCCCCCAAATTCCAAAAAAACAAAAAACCAACCAAAAAACAACCAAACAAACCCCCTTTTCAAAAAAACTTTTTAAAAACCCCCCCCCCCCCCAAAAACCCCCCTTTCCCCCCCCCCCCCCCCCCCCCCAAAACCCCCCCCCCCCCCCCCCCCCCCCCCCCCCCCTTTTCAAAAACCCCCCTTTTTTTTCCCCCACCCCCCCCCCCCCCCCCCCCCCCAAAAAACCCCCCCCCCCCCCCCCCAAAACCCCCCCCCCCCCCAAACCCAAAAAAACCCCCCCCCCCCCAAAAAATCCCCCCCCCCAAAAAAAAAAAAAAACCCCCCCCCCCCCCCCCCCCCCCCCCCCCCCCCCCCCCCCCCAAAAACCCACAAAAAAAAAAACCCACAACAACAAAACCCAAAACAACAAAAAAGAACCCCCCCAAAAAAAAAAAAAACACAAAAACAAAAAAAACCCAAAAAACCACAACCCCAAATTTTTAAAGCAAGGGCCTGGGGAAAACTCATTTTTTAAAAAAATTTGGGCGGTTTGGGTTTTTTTTTTCCAAAATTAAAAGGGGGTTTTTTTTAAAATTTTTTTTAAATTTAAAGGTCCCATAAATGGTTTTTCCCGGGGTTTTCCCCCCTTTTTCCCCTTGGGGTTGCCCCCTTTAAAAAATAAAAATTTTTCCAAATGAAATTCCCCTTTCCCAAAAATTTTTTTTTTTTTTTTTTTTGGGGGTTTTTAACCCTTTAAAATTTTTCATTTTTTTTTTTAAAAATGGGGAAAAAACCTCCCCCAAATCTTCAAACATCGTTTGGAAGGGGGAAAGGGGGTCTTTCGTAATTTTTTTGAAAGTTTTAAACAAAATGTATTTCCCTAACCCTTTTTAAAACTCGGGTTTTTTAAAATAATTGTTATTTTTTAAAAAATTTTTTTAACCCCTTAATCAGGGGGAAATTGGGCCCCTTTTGGAAACCCTTTTTTAGGAAGCAACAGCAAAGCATTTTTTTTTGGGTTTTTTTGATCTTGACCTTAAGCTGTATGGATTTAAAACTTTTTTTTTCCATCAGGGGTTAAAAATTTTGGGGGGCTTTGGGGTTTTTGGTTTTTAAAATGGGTCCTTTCTTTTGGGGCGGGGAAAAAAATTTTAAATGCTGTTTAAAATTTTTTTGGGTTTTGTTCCCCTTCCCCCCGCTTTTTTTGCTTTTTCCTTTTCCTTTCTTAAAATTTTTTATTTTTTCAAAAAAAAAAACAAAAAAAACCCAAAAAAACCCGTTTTCTTGCATCTTTTGTTTTTCTGATGGTTTAAAAAGTCACTGAATTTTGGGGGGGGCAATGCTGGACCCGGGTTTTCCCGTTACTAGATAATATTGTTTTATTGCTTGATCAACATTTTTAATGTGTAAGCTGCAGCCCCTTTTCTTTTCAGTTGTCATTAATAAAATCTAACGCTCAAGTCTCTGCTTTTTTAGGGGGCTTGTGCGCTCTAGTTCCCCATGCTTTGTTTTGGCTTTTTCTCTCGCCGCATCCCCATTTTTCTAAATGAAAATTACTTCCCCCTAAAAGCAAGCGCATTACCACAGCGCCCCCTACATTATTGCGATGAAGCCATTTTTATAAATTAATTTTTTTTTTACATATTTATTTTGTCTGAATTATTTCCCTTGCTTTACTAGAAAATCTTTTGTGGCAAACCCAACTGCAATGATACAAATTTGCTTTGCTGAATCCTCAAAATCTTTTTCCAAAAATCTGTGGTTTAATTCTTAACAAACTTTTAAACCCAAACAGAGTATCCTACACTTAGGCCCCAATAAAAGCAGAATGGGATACAAGGTTCAACAGTTTTTTCGGGGCTCATTTTTATAAAATAAAATAAATTTTAATATTTAAAAAAAGAACAGTGTGATCTACTACAGCTACAAGGCGGCCTAAACCTTCCTGAAATTTTGAAAGACCAAGTTGATGATCAAGCTATTACCCCAAAAAGGAGAGGCGTTTCTTTTGGGAGATGTGGGAAAACAAAACAGTTCCCGGAACTAATTCAGCATAGAAAAGATTCAACAATGTCCCGCAAGACATTATAAAATACAAAAGGGATGAACGCACTGGGGCAGAATGGGAAAAAATGTGGGGCAACGGTTCTTTTTGGGACACTAAACGTCAGAATTTGCTCCCATTGTTCTGAACAAAACTTACGTATGATTTAACGCAAATCATTTTACAAAGTCATTAGGTTCTAGGTGTGATCTATTTAAGATTTGGAAAATTATTGTCGCCAGGGCATGGGATTTTTTAACTTTAATCATATAGATTTTGTTTCCCTTCAAAAAAGAACGACGGAAAATCAGCAGAACAGAAAAAAAAAGGTGGAGAAAATAACCAAGCCAGAAAACAGCAGAAAAAACTGAACCAGGGGGGGACCATTAAAAATCCTGGGCGTGTTAAGCAGGGAAAAAAATTTGCAGAGTGGAAAAACCAAAAAAAATTAAAGGTACAGAATATGACTCATCAGAAAAAATAACACCCCAGCGCCAAAAAAGTTGATTCAAAGCCCGCTATAAAAAAATCCATGTATACAAGGGCCCCAAAGTCTTTAGGAATATTGAAATTTAAAAATGTTGCCATTTTTGGGGCCCTTTCTGCTGCTGGGGCGGTTTTTTACTGTTAAAATATATAAAGAAAGGCAGCAGAAACAAAAGCAACCCAAAAAAAACTGAAACCCTTAAATACAGAAAAACAACGCCGCCAAAACCGTCAACAACAAAAGACATTTTTACCATTTCAAATGGGTAATATTTTAAGAACTTAATTTTTTAAATTTTCTTTTAAAAAAAAGATCAGGGTATTATAAAATGATAAAGTCAAAAAATAAAGACATGGAGTCTATAAAAAATTTCCCTAGAACCCGAATTGAATCATGCGGTTCTTTGGATAAAAACCTCCTTAAGATCTATGCAAGAACGCTGAGCAAGACTCCTCAACGATGACGCGTTTTTTTTGAGGCGTGTGTGTACTTTTAGACACTACTATTTAAGAAAAAACATAGCTTGTTTTTTTTGATAATTAAAGATAACTTAATAAGAATTGGGTTTTACTTAAAAGGGGACTTTTAACAAGAACTTTTCAAAAACATCAAAAAATTTAAGACTTAATTAAGAACTTGATCAAGAATTATTAAAAACTGGCTGTGGGGGGGGGGGTGGGGGGTGGGGTGAGTGGTGGGGGGGGGGGGGGGAGGGGGGGGTGCATTCGGGGGTAGGACAAAACAAAAAACAAACACCCAAAAGACATCCGGGGGGGGGGCGGGGGGACGGCGTGGGGGGGTAGGCCCAAAAAACACAAAAACCAACAACAACAAGAATGGGAAAATACCAGGCGTGTCCCCCCGCGCAACCCCAATCAACCCCAAATGACAATAGGGTCGTTTGCCCAGTTTGCCGCGAGCTTTGCTGGGGCGCCGCGCTTTGTAGTCAAGCGATCACATAGGGGCGTTTGCCTAGTTTGCCACCAAGCTTTTCAGTGCTGACGTCATTGGGGGGCAAACGATCACAAAAGGGGTTGTTTGGCCTAGTTTGCTGGCTCCCTTTTCTCAACCAGGTTGCAACTGGCTTTTGGCAGAGTTACAGCAAAACTGCGTAGCCGAGCTTTTTGGGGGGCTCTAATCGCCGTAGTAGACACCCGTCATTGTATTTTTGGAGCTTTTTATTAAGATAGTGCTGGCCACACACTACCCCTTTCCCCTACTGGTAGATGACTAAGGTCTGCCTAGCCCTATCTAGTTTTGCCGAACCCCAAAATCGCCATCCTTTTGCAAAAGTTTAAAAAGGGTTTTGGGGCGTTTGCACACGTTTCATTAAGTTTCCTAGCTTGGGGAAAATTGGATTTATAAAAACACACAGAAAGTTGAATGAGTTTCCTAGCATCGAATCAGACATGTTCACCTGCGTCTTAAGAAATAAACCCATTTTGTGCGTTTTTTTTTTTTAAAAACATGACTTGGGCTGTCTCAACCCAACGCCCAACAATCAACGCTGTGGATTGTTTTGTTTTGGGCCCGGTTTAAAAACAATGCAGCACCATTTATTAATAAGGCCCATCTCATCGATAGTCAAACACATATTAAAACTGCTATATTTTGTTCACAATATGCCTTTCACTTTTTCTTTTCCCTTTTAAACCCAACAAACCTTAAGATGTCGTCCATTTAAAAAGCAGTCGGTTCCCTTTTTTTTTTTTTCGGTTCCTTCTGGGAAAGCAATACTTCTTTTCGTTTAGCGGTAACGAACAGCTTCCCCCCGTTTTTTTTTTAACAAATTTTGACATGCAAGAATGAAAAATTGGGGTGTTAAATGGCGAGACCTGCTCTTCATAAAGGTAGCCCATTTTTTAAAATAACACACCAAACACGAACACAGCGAAATAAAAAACGCCCTACTCGGGGGAGCCATAGAAGAATAAAAAACCCGGTTTTGGTTCTACATGTGAGCGCTGTGAGAGCGACGCCACGCGGCAGAGGGCTTCGAGAAAGATAGAAATATATTGAAATGCGCAGGCCCGGGGGGGGGAGTGGGGGGAGGGGAAAGGGGCGGGGCAGCATATTGATTTTTTGGCCTCCGTTTTAGCAGGGGTGAGGCGCGGGCGCCGGGTATGAGTGTCTGTCTGTGCCCATTTTGGGGTGTGTGGTGTGTGTGTGTGTGTGTGTGTGTGTGTGTGTTGTTCAACATCACGAAACTGTGAACACCCCAGAAGGTTTTTTTTTTGTTTTTGTTGTGTTGTTTTAGACAGTTTTTCCCCGGGGCCCCGTTACACCTTTCACCCCTGCTGCCCAGTGTTAAACGCTTCTCCTGAGTTGTCCCGTGTGAAGGGAAAACTGTGTAGCCTGGTTCATCTGTGTGTGCCAACACCCCTTTGGCCCGCGCTCGCTCATCTGTGCTGTCAGTGCCCAAAAAGCGGTTTACCCTGCTCTCTGTGTTGTGTGTGTGGCTGCCCGCCCCTCGTCTGTCTGGGCTCTCTCTGTCTCTCTCTTTTCTGTCGTTTCTGTCCCCGTTTCCCGTGTCTCTCTCTGTTGCGCGCGCGTGTATGAGCGTGTGTTTGTGGATTGGGGGTGTTCGTGTTGGGGGTGGTGTGCATACGCACGTATGCCTATGGGCCCAAAAAATGGCTTTTTCCTCCGTGTCTAAATAAAATATTATTTAACCCACAAGCAATCCTTCACCCCAGGGGGGCAATTGCCTTAACGGGCTTTGGCTCGCCTCTCTTGTGCTAACGAACTCCCCCCTGTAATTAACATATGCGAATAATCGGATAGCCCATGCCCAAACCCACCCGGGATATGGGCGCGTTCGTCCGGCTGCTTTTCCCCACTTACTCTATGGGGCGGGTTTTGTCCCGACTTTCCTACGCTACTCTCTGAAAACTTTGTAAATTTGTATTAAAATGGATAACCCTGCACAGTTTTTTGTTTGTAGGGTCGTTATTTTTTTTTTTTTAAAGTCAGCTTAGTAGAGAAATGTATTATGCCGCTTCTAGGTCCTTTTGCCCGAAAACTGGTTTTTAGGGGGGAAGGAGTTAGAAGCGGCATAATACAGTTCTCTGTTGGGCATACACGATATGATAGCTTTACAGTATTTTGTTGAATTTTTAGATAGTACAGTTTTTTTTGGGAATGATGTTTTTTAAAGGGTTTGGGAATTTTTTTCCTCGTTCGTTTTTGTTCTTCCTCATATGGAAAAAAGCACATGCAAGACACGATGCATTTCAACCACTTTGGGGGTTTTTTTTTGGCGAAAAAATAAAACACATTTAAAATTTGGGACAGTACAAACAAAAAAACAAAAACGAAAAAAAAAAAAACGAAAAAAAACTATCCGTTTTTGTCCATGTGGTGGGGAGAAAGCCGGGAGGGGAAATGACATGGGGGATTATGGGAGAGGGAAAAAGGGGGGGGGGGGGGGGGGGGGTTGCGCAGGGGGGGGGTGGGGTGTGGAAGTGGGGGATTTTTTTATTAGGGTAGGGGGTTAAGGGGTTTAAAAAAAGGGGGGAAAATTTTGGGGTGGGGGGGGGGGTAAAAAAAAATTTGGGGGAAAAAAAAGTTTTTTGGTAAAAAAGGGGTGGAATTGGGGGTTGGAAATTTAATGGTAAGGGGGGAAAAAAAGGGTGGGGGGTTTTTGGGGGGG
>JAFLJL010001183.1:0-35404 GCA_018398815.1 Conus ventricosus | reverse complement strand
CAAGATACAAAGCAAACATAAAAAGATATTCTAATTGATACAACGCATAGTGAACCCTGGTATGCATATCATTCATGATGACTAATCTATTTTATGGTTGATCAAACACGAAATCCGTTTTGCAGTATGTTTTGTTTTACTTTCTAATAAGAATTACTTCCTAGGATTCAAATGAACGAACCTGTCAAAGGATGTAAATGAATAAAGTTGTAAGCAATATCCAATAACTAATGTATTCTCTTTCTGCCCTTGTCCTTTTGCCGCCACCCACCAATGCTCTGAGTGTAAACGAGTCTCTGTGCATGCTTGTGTGTGTGTATGAGAGAGAGAGAGAGAGAGAGAGAGAGAGAGAGAGAGAGAGAGAGAGAGAGAGAGAGAGAGACAGACAGACAGACAGACAGACAGACAGACAGACAGACAGAGTGATACCATAACGTCTATCATAGTTAGGAACTGTTTTGATGTGTAACAAGATACAACGGACATTTGTAGACAATAACAATTTGTATGTTGATTGGTGACAGCAATACGTCAACCAGGAGTGGCATATATTATTTGCTTGTCAAAGGCTCCTTAATTAAGCGCAAAAAGCATAGCCAAATGAAACGATCTGTCGTCATTTTGTCTGTAAAATTCATGTTCCAATGTGACTGTTTAAGTCAATTCAAATTCCCTGGATTAACGTGTCTAACACAATGTCATATCTCCTAAATGGCCATGTTTGTCAGTAAATGAGGACTGTCACGACAGTCTGGTCGCTGATTCACATCTCTAGGTCTCAGACATGGCACTAAGTCACAAAGCAGTGACGACCTCCTCACCTGCAACACTTTGCCAAGTGGTTCCAATCCTGTCACATGTCTCAGATATAGCACCAAGTCAGAAATGGCTGACACACACCTCATGCATGACCATCTGCCATGTGATTCAACCCTCAAACTGTTGGCCTCACAGCACCAGGTCAGGAGACATTTGCACACTCCTCGCATTAGTCAGTCTGCCAGGTGAGTACTATCCTCTAAAGCCGTCAGATGAAGCATCAAGTCTGGAGACACTAAAACATTCCCCATGTTCAAACGATCTGCCGTGACATGATCCTACAACAGTTATCAAACATAGCCTAATCAGGAGGCCCTGACATACTTCTTGATTTACGTTGAAAACTTGCTCCAACAATCTCTCAGTTTCTGTATCTGTGTGTTGTGATGGCTGTGATAACACTATAAAATGTTTTGAAGCTCTTTGTCTTTGGCCCTACGTTAAAACGGTTATGGAATATGGAAGAAAGGCACTATAGCCTGGAACGAAAATAGGTTCTTTACATCTTGGTTAAAAAAAATGAAAAATCAATTTGATAGCCCACCCCTCATATCCAACACCTGCCTTAAATCATAAGTTTATGGAAACTAATCACCATTGATCTAATTGATCTAATTGCAAAGTGAGACGACCGCAGACGGAAATTGAAACAAATCTTATATAAATGTTAGCGAACCGCCCAGAGAAACGTGGACAAACGAGTCACAAGACAAAACACAACGGTTTTCGACCTCTTAGGTCTTCTTCATGTGAGTCACAAACGAATAAAATAACGAAAATTCACTTAGCTTTGATCGCTTCAGATCGCTTCACAGTTCAGCGCAAGGAAGAAGGCGTTGAATGAAGGTGTTCAACGCCTTCTTCCTTGCGCTGAACTCTGAAGCGATCTCGTTTGTCCACGTTTCTCTGGGCGGTTCGCTAACATTTATTTAAGATTTAATCACCATTGCTTTCTTTTTTATTTTTATTAACCTTTTTATCAAATAACCAACATCATTCATGTCTGAAAAAGCAAGAATCAGTTGTGCAATCAATTTGATGAAGTTTGGGGGTAGTTTAAACGCACTGAGGACAATTTTTAATTGAAAGTAATCAGACATTGTTCAGTTTCAGTTTGACACTTGATGTCAACGATGGAAAACGGTAGTTCCGTGGGTTTTCCAGTTATGACCAGAAGCATGGGTCGGGGAGGACAAACCTGAACTGTAATTAACATACCCAGCATGTCAGCAAAGCCTTGAACAGATAAGTGATAAATGAGAACATCAGGGTGAAAGTCATCCATTTGATGGTGGATAGCCGTCCAAACACAAAATCAACCCAACAATGAGATAGAATATTACATTTACTGAGAACACACAGCTTTCTTTGTTTGAAATTTTCTGGTATGCAAATCATCAACGAGTCATGAGAATGTGCAAACAATGAGAATGCTTGGTCCTCCATTCCATTGTAATGCACTGGGGAAAAAAAGAAAAAAGAAGGTAAGTCTACCCGTACTCACTTCAAACAGAGTTGATGACGGCACTCTCAGTCGCGGCAACGTCATATGCACTGTAAAAAGTTTAAACCTACTCCATTACGCTCCACTAGTCCCTGCCACTGTCCTCCTGATGTTTGAATGTTGTTTTCTCCTTTACATGGAACAGGGTTCCCAGGTGCTGGGCAGGAAGCAGAAGAAGGACATTTAAAGGACTTATAAGGACCTCGGGTCATTTTAAAAGGACCTTCGCCTACATGCCTTCATAGTATAAACTGCAGAAAGAAATTCTTCTATCTTCCACCCAGTTGCTTCACAGCCTGTGCGAAAGGCATTGTGCAGTGTGTAGGCCACAGCTTCCAACATGCAGCAAGGAAACCTCATGGTTGTCTTTGAGGTCACAGTTGGTGTTACAGACAGTCCAGTTCACGTTGGATCCATCCATGCAATGCTGTAAAATTCACTCTTTTACAGATTGAAATCTTTGAAGACGGACTGAAATTTGTCTGTCATGTCCTTTCCCTTAGCATGGCCCAAAAACTCTGATGTCAAATGAAGCGTTTTCACAACATAACCCTGCCAGATGCGGGTCATAAAGCCCATTTGCTTCAGGTGGTTCTGCTTGTTCAAAGACTTGTCGAAGAGCAAAACATGTCCAAGTTGCATGGAAGCCTTGACATTCTTTTGCAGCAGTTCAGAAAATCGGGGTTCAAGCCCGGATGTTGTCAGGTATCGGCATCTTGTTTCCCCACATTTAAATCTGGCAGCTATGTCACTGTCTGGGAACATTGATCTGAACAATTCTCCACTCCCTTCAGATGATTTATAACTGTAGTGGCGGTCAACAACTTTCAATGCCCACATTACTTCAGACTTTAATCGATCGTTGTCAAGATTGCTGCTAGCCCTATATCTCTGTGGCTGGACTTGAGCTGATGGACATTCACTGCTGGCTCTACTAGTGCTGTTACAGGCACTGGAAGTGACTGTACATGACACGCTACTTTTTGTTGTAACAGGTGTAGAAGGAATGAAAAAATCAGTGTGCTGCCTAAGAACTCTCTCCCAACGATGCCAGTTTTAATGAAACTCCACAAAAAAGGCTGCGTTCAGCGTGCTTGTCAGCTGCATCCTTTCTAACCCACTTACAAAAATCCTTCGACGTTAAACATGCGTCTTGAAAGGAACACTTCCTGGCATTTTGAAATTTCAATGCAGCATATGAACACAATCTTCCAGGCAATACGATACACATCCATCAATAGCTGGTCAGCCACAATGCAGGAGGATGGCAAAGTCAAAACTTTCTTTTTGAGTGCTGAGACATGCAGCATGTAGCTGTTAACTGATGCCATTCATTATAATTATTGGCAACCACAGAAGCCGCCATGTTCAATACCTATCGATATTAATCGTAAATACTTTTTTTTCTTACTTTAAACAAACAAAAAAAAATTCCTGTACACTGAACATGACATTTTCACAATAGAATTCTTTTCAACAAAAATTGACTCGGCAACATGCCGCGAACGTTAGCACCACGACTTTGCGCCAAAAGACTCTACATCAGCCTCAGAGAAATGTTCCAGCCTATGATGACGTCAGCCACTTTGCAAAATGCCAAGCTAGCTTTTTCGTCTGCTGCAGCACTATATCGCGCTGGTGACAACTTGCTGAATTACGTTTTTAATTGTCAGATTTTACTTCAGTTTCTTTCTCTCATTTTTCAATTAAAAAGGACTGAACAGCACCTTTCACAAATTAAAAGGACCTCCTGCTGAATTAAAGCACTTAAAAGGCCTGTTGACCAAAATCCAAATCGTAGGGACCAAAAAGGACATAAAAGCCCCCTATGAACCCTGTGAAATGATACATTCTCTGGGGTGTGTGTGTGTGTGTGTGTGTGTGTGTGTGTGTGTGTGTGTGTGTGTGTGTGTGTGTTGTTTGTTTGTTTGTTTGTTTGTTTGTTTGTGTGTTTTTTGCCTCAAGTGAATCTACAGGATCAGGAAGTCATGGCTTACTTCAAAACGATCCATAAGCCCACCATTGGGAGACCTATTGGTCTCTCAGTTAATATCATCGACGGTTGTTGTTTGCCTTGAGTGAACTGACAGGATGAAGAGGCTTATTGCTTCCCTCCAGTGAATTGTTAGGATCAGGTTGTTGTTTGTCTCCAGTGAATTGACAGGATTAGGAAATGTGTTGTTTGTCTCAACTAAATTGACAGGATCAGGAGGTCTATTGTTTGCCTCAAGTAAATCAACAGAATCAGGAGACTTAGCGTTTGCCTCAAGTGAATCAACAGAATCAGGAGGCTTAGTGTTTGCCTCAAGTGAATCAACAGAATCAGAAGGCTTAGTGTTTGCCTCGAGTGAATCAACAGGATCAATAGGGTTGCTATTTGCCTCAAGTGAATTGACAGGATCAGGAGTATATTGTTTGCCTCAAGTAAATAAACAGGATTAGGAGATCTATTGTTTGCCTCGAGTGAATCAACAGGATCAATAGGGTTGCTATTTGCCTTAAGGGAATTGACAGGATCAGGAGATATATTGTTTGCCTCAAGTAAATAAACAGGATTAGGAGATCTATTGTTTGCCTCAAGGGAATCAACAGGATCAATAAGGTTGCTATTTGCCTTAAGGGAATTGACAGGATCAGGAGATATATTGTTTGCCTCAAATAAATCAACAGGATTAGGAGATCTATTGTTTGCCTCAAGGGAATCAACAGGATTAGATCTATTGTTTGCCACAGGTGAGTGGAAAGGATGAAGACACTGCTCGTGTGTATCAAGCCTTTACCTTAGGACAAGAGAATGTAAATATCTATGTTCAAGCTCACCCATCTTATTTTGCACGAAAACCCCTCTTTTCACATACAAATCACGTCCATCACATGTCAGTTTTGGCCAAAATTAACACGTGTTTTACAAAAAATTAACACACCAAACCGCCAAAAATTGACACAATCAGCACATTGAAACGGGGGCTTACGTGCAGGATACGATTTGGTGATCGTGAACAAAGATATTTACATTCTCTCCATGTCAGGCTCGCTAAGACCTGAACTAACTAGGGAGGGACAGACAGACTTACAGACCTACAATACCTAACTCCCCAACTCAAATAAGCAGTCCAAAACCAGATGAACAGTTCACACATGTATAATTTCATTCAAACCACGACACCGGGGTCCATAACACTGAATATTCCACTTACTACCCACACAATCACTTTCTCTCAAACTCAAACATTCAACCA
This sequence comes from Conus ventricosus, assembly GCA_018398815.1. Classification (NCBI taxonomy): domain Eukaryota; kingdom Metazoa; phylum Mollusca; class Gastropoda; order Neogastropoda; family Conidae; genus Conus; species Conus ventricosus. Next base: position 29,842 of record JAFLJL010001183.1, on the reverse strand, counting down.
CTTAACCCCATTCGCACACAAATTTCTAGTCACACACACCCCCTGCACAACCAAACTAACACAAGGTCATGAAATTAATTAACAACTAACCTTAATTCGGGTCAAATCCCAATGTGCCCAGCCTGGTGCGATGCATCGCTACATGCAATACAACTCACTCGACCCATAACCCCTTGCTAGGCCAAACAAAACTAACCAGAAATTATTAACAAATTAACCTAAGGGGTCAATCCAATGCCCACCGGGAATGATCGCAAAATGAAACCCAAACCCCCAAAAGACCCAAACCTTTTTGAACACAGTGAAACCAAACTTTATAAAATCAAAAAACTACCATTCTCAATGCAACCAGAAATTTAAACCCGGGCACAATTCCAACCAACCCATTAAAGATCCCAGAACCAATTTAACACAGTAAGGGGCATGAAAAAATGCAAAATCCAACCAATTGTTCCAACATTTAAAAGTTATTAATTTTGGGTTTTTTTCACACTAAAAGAAAAATGCTTGAACCATTTAGCTGCGCAAAATATGAAAAAAGGGGCCAACACAATCCAAACATGAAAATTAAAAATAATTTTTGTGGTTTTGCTACCCACACAGGGGTTTGTCGCCCGGAAAGTGCGAACCTAATTTTGACCTAAAAATTCAATGTTTCCCTAAAAAATTTAACCAATTTTCCCAATGCCCCTTTCAACCACGATAGGGTAGCAAACGTTGTCATTCTTGTCAGGATGTCACAGCTGGGCTTAAACCCAAAGCACGGTTTGAATTTCTTGAACAAACTGCCCGGCCCAACTCAGAATGGGTGCCACCGCCGGCCACCCCGCCCGGATTTCCCCCGATAAACCACGCAACCAAGTTACACCACAAGGTTAAGGAAAATTTAACCAAAAAGGCGCACAACCAAGTTTCCCCCACCAAGGCCCCCGGGACCCGGTTACAGAAACTCAACCAGCAACCAAGTCTTCACCAACCAAAGGTTTCGGGAACACAGTTACAATTCAACAAACGCAGAACCAGTCTTCCCCAAATTCAGAACACGGTTTTACTTTTCCTAAACAGCAAAAGATTAAAATTCCCACAGTCCGAACCAGTTCATTCAACTAAAGCACTCCGCAACCCTCAGCCCCCCTAAACACAAGTTCCAACGTTTAAACCGGGACAACATAAAAACAACACAAACAAAAATTCCACCCTAACAGCTCAAAAACCTGGGCTTCACTAAACCCCTGCCACAGGTTCTTAAAGGATTACAGGAATTTAAATATGAGGGCACCAATTGAGGATAAAAAAACCCCCAAAATCCCATTTCCACGCCCAAAAACCCCAAAAGTTCAAGAAAACCTCCCTTTTTTAAACTGGGGTTTTAACAATATTCGACTCACAAGGATGGAGTGCCCAATTTCCCCTCACCAGACAAAAAATATTCTCAATCCCACCCGTGGGGCGGGAACAGATATCCCAATGCAGAACCCATGGCCTTTACGAAATTCGGTCCCCCTTACCATTAGGGAAATATTGGATTCAATGCCCACTCCCTTCCGATGGTACATAGTCAATTACGACGGGTAAACAAAGGGTTCCCCACAGTATTATCCTCCCTCAGTCCCTTCCATTAAACGGCTAAGAGGAAATCGGGGCCCTCTACCCCCGGTTTAACCTACCTTAATGAAGGCGGAGCAAAGTGCCAAACCCGTGTAACTCCATATCGATTACCCCTATACCCGCCAAGGAGGTAATCACCTGCACCTTTGTACCACGGGATGCCAAATTTAAATTCCAGTGTTAGGCCCCTTTGCCCCGGGGTAGTCCTCAGCGCTGAGAATTCTGCAAGGGAATGCCCCTGTACACACCCCTTTTCCTGGAGAAATTTTCCATCCCCACCAGAGGCACTCCTTCCTTTGTTGTGGATTTCTTAAGAGACACAGGCCGGGTGGCACCTTCCTTTGGTAGCGACTTTCTGCATGGGTGAGGTCGATCCCTTCTTAACATTCCTTGTGAAAAATTTCCTGCGGGATCTTTTTGGGGGGGTTAGCCTTTGGTCTCCCATGTACTTTGACCCATTTCTGCCTAACTGCTATACCTTAACTCAACTTGTGAAGTCTCTTTTGCTTGTCGTCCTAAGTCCCCTTTGGGGCTGCCAAGTCACAAGCCATATGCCAGCTCTACCCATCCTCCACCGGGGCACCAATTTGGGTTTTCCCCCTCATTTTGGTCTGAATCCCACCCAAGATTTTTGTGAAAGAATCCGGGGTCCTGCGCTCTTCCTCTCTGCCGGACAGCCTCCCCTTTTTGGTTTCGCCGAAACTGTACTTTATGCGTTTGAATCCCCACTATTGACCATTCCCTTGGACTGGTCCCCAGGTTTTTTCTGATCATCTATTTCCCCCTCACAACTGGGGTGAGGCATTCCAACATGGCCGGGCTCAACATTAGCAGCCTTCCCAAATTGACAGTGGTTTTTTAACCAGTACCATCCCCCAAGTAGCTCCCGGAAACAGGTTACCTTACGAAGTACTCACCTTTCCTTAACCTTCCCATTGGCCTTCGGTAACCGGGTTTCACCTCGTTAATGCTTGCCAGGTCTCAGAATTCCCTCGGCCTCAGGCCTCAACCGGGGGTGAAGTCCAACAGCCACCGGAGGGTTTGGTTGCTTCCCCCTGGGTTTCCTTTTACCGGCCCCTTTGGGACCGACGCACCGGGGGTTTGCCCCCCCCCACCGTCATACCCTTGGACAGTTATGATGGGGTACCACCGCCCTTCCCCCCCAAACCTACTACCCCCCTTGGGGCTTGTAATGTTGGTTTCCGGCTTCCTTTGCCCTCTATTCCCTGGGCTGCCTGTGGTTTTTGTTCCCATCCTTGCCCCTCTCCCTCCTCCCTTCTCTCTGCCCCCTCCAGGCTTTGCCTGCGGCAGCACCTTCCGCTTCCTTGTCTTTTCCCCTTTTTCCCTTAATATACAGGAGCTGGGTATAGGCGCTCCTGGAGGAATAAATCTAAGACTCATTAGGTTTTACTTTGGTCCTTGTCAGCAGATACACACCACTGGGAAAAAACATGCCCAAGCCTGTCCGCATCTGCTCAAATGTTTCAGCCACCTTCTTCTCCATCCTTCTGAACTTTTGACGGTGGTGTCTGCGTTGAGGCGAAAAATACCTGAGCAAGGCAGCTTTTACTTCTGCGTGACCTCCAACTTATCTGCAGATAATTAAGGATGCATCCCTAGCCTTCCCTTGGAGCAGAGCCACTAACTGACATGCCCATGCAGGTTGGATGCCAACCGCACAGCTTTGGGTACCTGCTCAAAATGCTGTAGGTATTCATCTACATCCTCATAATCTCTCATTGGCTGCAGCTTGACGTGCTTCCTATCGGCCCTTTCTCTCTTGCTCTTAGCCGCCCCCTTCTCATCCACCCTTCTCTCTCTCTTTATTTGCATCTCTTCTTCCTTCTATCCTCGTCCCTCAGTGCCCGAGCTTCCTCCTTGATAGCCTGCTCGCGCTCTCTATCCCAGCCGCTGCTGCTCCACTCACGCTTGAAATTAACTTCCTCGCGCTTGAGCCGCAACTCTTCCTCCTTGGCCTTGCGCTCTCTATCCAGCGCTGCTGCTCCACCTCACGCTTGAGCCGCAATTCTTCCTCCTTGCGAGCCTCTCCTTCTCAAAAGCCCCACGCCCGAGGGCCTCCTCTTTTCCTGAGCATCTCGCTTGAGACGTAACTCCTCTTCCCTTGCCCCCTGCTCCCCTTTTCCCGTGCATCTCGTTGAGACATAACTCCTCTTCCTTGCCTCCCACTCTCTTTCCTGCGCATCTCGCTTGAGACGTAACTCCTTCCCTTGCCTCTGCCTCTCTTTCCTGCCGGGCCACCTCGTCCAGCGTCGGCCTACAAAATCCGCTAACCCCCTTCCTGTAACCCCCTGCTTCGACCTAACCGAACATTTTGTCGGCCAAGGTGTCCAGCTGTTGCTCGCCATAACCTCCTTCACTAATCTACCTGCATGCTCCTTAAAATACCGGGGAGTTGCCGCAGGAGTATGACTTCCTGAGCCCTTGGCCAGTTTGTGAACGCAACTTACGGTCACTCGGGGTATGCGAATATGAACTGACTAAGACTAGCTAACCGTTCCTGGTGCTTGAACCAGACATGCAAACTTGGATATAAAACTATATTATGGTTTTTGGGATCTGCAACCCGGTACCCATAGTAACTGGTACTGATAAACGATATAATCAACATGCCCAAAAATACCACACACACGGCCGCTCGCATTAACCCCTCATATGATGGGGAGTCGCAATACATCAAAGTCCACCCTTCCAGAGGAAACTAACTCGCAAGAAACCTGCAACACCAAGAACAAACCGCACCCCCGCTGGACTGCCAAAATACCATAAGACTGGCCTCTTGCCAACAGCTGACAACAGTGTCAAATCCAAACAAACTGATCAACCAAACTAGCCCCTCTGGCCAGCCACCAACCATCTGGTCGACACCAATTAACCACAACAAATTGGCATAAAAAAGAAACAGCTATAGTTTTTCCCCCAACCAAAGGCAGACAACAAAATAACTATAATTTTCTACAACTGGCGAAAACCAAATAAATTTTTTGTTTTTTACACTATCGTGACCCCATGACAAAACAGACATTACAGACAAAGCACATCACTTTTCCCCACACTAAAACGGGAATATACAGGTCTTACACGCCTGAGTGCTCGTTGTCTATGCCTCCACCCCTTTCTAGGCACGCACCTCCAACCACCCACTGACTACTCTGGGGTTCCCAATGTTTACATCAGAGTGAGTCTGTATGCTTGCCCGCAGTTCCTCTAACAACCTCCCTGCTAACCCAACCCTTAAATTAAATCCTACTTACCCCTAATTGTACCCCCCATCTCCACCCTATGTCAGGCTCGCTAAGACCTGAACTAACTAGGGAGGGACAGACAGACTTACAGACCTACAATACCCAACTCCCCAACTCAAATAAGCAGTCCAAAACCAGATGAACAGTTCACACATGTATAAATTTTATTCAAAAACCCCGACACCGGGGTCCAAAAACACTGAATATTCCCCTTACTACCCACACAATCACTTTCTCTCAAACTCAAAACATTCAACCACTTAACCCCATTCGCACACAAATTTCTAGTCACACACACCCCTGCACAACCAAACTAACACAAGGTCATGAATTAATTAACAAATAACCTTAATTGGTCAAATCCAATGTGCCCCGCCTGTGCGATGCATCGCTACATGCAATACAACTCACACGACCGATAACACCTTGGCTATTGGCCAACAGGACACTGTGAATCCGAGACTTACTCAACAAATTCACTTAAAAAACGGCTCATACACAAGCCAGCAACCAGGGAATGAATCCGACACAATGACGACCAACCACCAATATAGAATGCCCAGAACTACCCAATTTTGTAACACAGTGACAGACCAATCACTGATATAAAATGCACAAAACTACAACAATTTTGCAATGTTAAAACACTTTCAAGATTTAAATTAAACCGGGTCACATTCCAAAAACTGGGCACTTAAAGCATGCATGACCAATTATAATCCCGTAACTGGGTTTCTATGAAATACTTGCAGAGAATGGCCCAACCAGTTGTCCAACATGTAAAAAAGTTGATATAAATGTTTGTTTGGTTTTTTTTTGCCACCACACAAAAGACAATTTGTCTTGAACACCTGTGGAGCTGCGACACACAAGTAATGACTAATTAGCCAACAACTAAACAGCTATGCAATGAATTCTAATAAATTTTAAAGCCACTAAGGATTTCTGCTAGTGTCTTTCACACACTGGGTAGTCCGCTCCAGACTGATGAACGATGACTCATTTCCCTTTATCCCGGAAATAATGTCAATGCTGTTACCTTAAAACAGCCCTGTTTGTCGTCAACATTCACATGTACCACTCGGATGTCACAGCAATAGGAAGAGTAGCCCACGCTCTGTCACTCTTGTACAGGGATCCGTCACCAGCTAAGGCAGGACTACAGGCACCAGCTAAGGCAGGATTATAGGAGATATCTTGAACCAACACGTGTCCGGCCCAACTCCGGGGATGGGTTGTCAAACCCCCACCCAAAGGCCACCCCCAGACCGGCACGTCTACAGCACTCAACCACAGAACCAAGTCTTCACCCACCAAGGTTTCAGGAACACAGGTTACAGTTCAAAAAGAACGCAGCAACCCAAATCTTCATCCACCAGGGTCGGGAACACCGGTTAGTTCAACAAGAACCAGCAACCAAGTCTTCATCCCACCAGGGTCTCGGGAACACCGTTTTCAATTAACACAACTTTCAGCAAAAACGTCTTTACAAATTACAGTAACGACTGTCCTTTACTGTACCCCCAACAGCAAGAAGAATACAATTAACAGAACACAGAATCAGTCCCTCCAGACTCAAGGCGCTCGGGTAATCCCCAAGCCCGAACCCTGAACAAAGGTTCCTAAAAGGATTCACCAGGACTTTCAACTAGAAACACACACAACGTCAGAGACTTCCACTCTGAAACAGCTGCAAATAACCTGAGCGACAGTTCACCTAAACCCCAGCCTGCTTCACAGTCAAATTGGCTGTGATTGGATAATTCAACGTAAGGTTAACTATGATTGGGCAACTCACATTTAGGATGATGCATGACCCAATTTCCCACTTCACGGACAAAACACTAAAAGTTCAAGATACCCCCCTACCCTCTCCCAGCTGTGCTGTCACCAGATATCCACTGACGCACCAAAAGGCATGCGACGTGAGCGGAAATGTTCGCCGGTCACCCTAGCACATATAGAGGAAATATTGACTCTAATGCGAACCCCGCACGATACGCTGACATGGAACATGATCAGTCCGCACATGCAGAAGTTCAAAATGAGTCGCCTCCACTAGATCTATCCGTAACGTAGTACATACATGTACGGGCTCAAGTAGCGATGTCAGTGACCCTGACACTCCAATGACATAAAAATTAAGGGGTTAACAAAAAAGTTTAACAAAAAATAAATACTATTTTTTAACTTACTGTGTTTGGCGGGACAACTTGCAACTCTTCACGAACAAACGATCTTTTAGGGGCAGGCTTTTTAGAAGAGAGAGTTTCTCTTAAATAATATACGGGAGGGTCTGTTTTCATAATTCTTTCAACTTCATATACATCTACGCTCCATATGGGATCTGTGGCTCTAATTCTAACATCGCCTTCTGCCTCTCCAGGAGCATACAAGTATCTTACTTTTAGTCCAAACGGCAAGAGTTTTTGAGTCCCCCGCACATCTTCAGTAATGCTAATTTTTTTTAATTTGATTGCGTTTACTGGTTTAAGGCCTGTTGCTTTAAATTCTTCATTGTTCATGGCGCGTAGGACTGCTGGCAATCTTCTAACCCATTCTGTGTTAGGCGTTCTGTCCATAATTTCTCTGTGATATTGATAGGTAAACAGCCGTTCAGCTAGATTCTTATTAAAGTTTTCTACTAGGGCTTGTGATCGATGGTTGCCTGGGATCCCCCTCTTAACTGTAACATGATGTTTTAAAAACAGCTGGTTTACAGAGCCTTTAAACTCTTTTCCATCATCAACCTGGATCATCCTAGGATACTTTAATGGGCCTCGCATGTATATTTGTTGTAAAGCCACAGCCACAGCAGTTGAGCTTTTATCTGTTAAAGGTTCAGCGTCTTTGTATCTTGAAGCCATGTCAACAACTGTCAGGGCATACTTAAACTTTTTTCTTCTAATTTTATCATGTGGAAGATACAGCAAGTCCATCTGGTGGGTGTCATTAGGAACTGAGTTAACAAATCTAGGCCTTATTATTCTTTTTGGGGCGGGCAGATATATTTGCCAAATTGCCTGTTTTGAAAGCCAGTCTTTCGCATCTGATTCAGTCACTCTAGCAGCTTTACTCAGTTTTTCAATAGCAGTCTTTCCTTTCCAATACCCTTTAGGAGAATAATATATTTTGTACTTCATATTGTACTTCGTATTGTACTTCGTATTGTCCATAAGAAGGACCGTATTTTAATTGTATTTTTAATTGTTTTTAGATTGTTTGTGCAAGAATATAGATTGCTCCCATAGCACCCACAATAAAACCAATTTCTGCTATTTTCTGTTCTTCTGATGGTTCATAAAAGTCAGACAGTTCTGGCGGTGGCGATGTTAGAAACTTCTTTCCCGTTACTAAGTAATACTCATTCATTGCCTCATCAACATCTGTAAATGTGTGCTCTGCATGTCCCTGTTCTTTATTTTCGCACTCACTAGCTATTTTTATATTTTTCTTGTTAGTTTAAAATTTACACTCTTTAATGGCGGTGTGTGGGTTGCGAAAGAAAAGAAATAAAAGTGTTAGTGTGTGTGGATTGAGAGGTTGGCTTGGCTGGTCTGTGTTTAACCATTACGCCACCTTCCAACTTACAGTGTACCCCACCTCCCTTACCACTCTCACCGCGGTGTTACACAGTTCAGGCGTGCTCGCGTGGGCTTGCCACTGCGCGCCGTAACTGGGTCAGCTTGAAATCTACAGGCTAGGCGTGTTGGTGCAGTGTGCACATATCAGCCGCGGGTAGTCAAGCAATCTTTTCGACTTTGCGAAACTGTTCAGTTTGCGTCGTCATCTCGTAGTTTATTCCATCGTGATTTAGTTAGTCCATCCGGCCGTTACTCACTTATCCATTCTTCCCGTCGTTGCGTTTTTTCGTGTGTCGTTCGTGTTTTGTATTTATATTGATTTTGCGGCCGTTACATTTGCGTTGGCGTAGCTGAGTAAAATCAATGAGTTTGATGTTTTGCTCAGCAGTTGCGACTTGTGATTTGAGGATTTGTTTGGTTAGTGTATTGTTCCTACACGAGGAATCAAGAAGGCCTAATCACCTGTTTAGTCTGCTTATTCACAAGTGATCGTTATTGGAAAAGAGAGGTTTAGGGCGGTATTCCTTCAGTTAGGAGTCTGTAGGCTCTATTCTAAGCTTCTGCTTAGTTTCCTTCGGTTTGTCGATTCAACTGTGCGACAGTTAGGGGCTTTCATCAGAGAGATTTCTTGTTCAAAGGGTTTTGGAAGAGTTGTTTCCCTTTTGATCAAAATAGGTGTATTAGTGACCGAGATAGGGTAGTCTCCTGTCTTTTGGTAAAGGCGTTTTTCAACTGTTGCGGTGTTAGGATACTGTTTCGTAAAGGGTCGTTCGGTTCCCTTTACTTGGTGAGATTTTCTATAAACCTTTTGTGTTGAATCGTCCGGGACAGGTGCCTTTTTCCACTTTTTATTTTGAATTCTGTCTGCGTCGTCCTCAGAGGGGTAAAGGAAATTATTTCCCTTACCTTGTTGTTGATTTGGCGTTATTGATTTGAAGGCAGGTAGTCTTACCATCTGACTGTGTGATGAGACAATAGGGAAAAGATTTGGAGGGTTGAAGACAACTTTGGTCAAAATCACCATTTTGGTCATTTGACTGGTATTTCAACCAAACTTACTTCCACACTGCTGTGGTCAAATCTGTGCATAACTTTATTTGTTTTCAAGTGTTTGAACTAAGGACATTTCATATCGTAACCATATTCCTGAAGGCGTTTGCCCCGCTTGTTTTACGTGAAAACTATTGTGCGTAATCATTGCGGAAAAATGGCTACTGGAGAGAGGATCGTCGTTCAACCCGCTCTCAAGTAAAAGGAACAGGATAGTACATGGACTAGCTACTCCCGTGTCTCAACTACACCTCCAGTACAGATCTGATATTGAAACTCACTTGGTGATCTCTACTGAGGGAAAAGGGAATAACAACACCTGTCACGACGTCACCGTCAGTCAGTAATACCCATACCCCATGGTTCACCGTCACCGAGTGAGACGACCACTTCCCACCTCCTTTTCCATGTTGGGACGACCTACCCCTTTTCCCGAGGAGTAGACCTAATACGGCCATTTTTTAAAAAAAAAAAAACCGTCCCCGTTTTTCCGCGTCTCCCTGGACCAGTTCCACGTGTTCCATTACTTATGATGAGTTTGAAGAGAGAAGGAGAGGGGCGAAGGAAAGAAAGGAAAGAAAAAGAAGAATAGAGAGAGAAGAAAAGAAGCCAAAGAGAAAAGGATGGTGAAGGGAGAATGGGAGGAGAGGGAACGAAGGAAGAAGGGAGATGAGGAGAGGGAAGCGAAGGGAAGAAGGAGGAGATGGAGGAGAGGGAAGTGGCGAAAGAAATAGAAGGTTAATGAGGGGAAAGGGAAGGGGTAGAGAAGAAGAGAAGTAGCAAAGGAAGGAAAGAAATGAAAAGATGAGTGGAAATGAAAAAGACAAGAACAAGAAACAAGAAAAGAGAGGAGGAAAAACCCAAGGAAGAGAGAGTTAGATTTCGAAACTCGCCTTGAGCTGAGCGAGAAAAAATGCAGAGCAGATTTTATCTCGCAACTAGAGGAATGACAATCTCTCTCAGGACCGCCACATGCTCCGGCTCTGTAGCCGGCCCGTCAGGGTGGAAAATTACCCCCCCCCCCCCCACATGTTTCCCCCCATGATTCAAATGCCCCGATACAATGATAAGGAGTCCTATTGACACTATATCGAACATTTGAAGCTTGGCTCAAGCTATGAGTTAAACAACGAAAGAAAGGCTCTATATCTAGTGAGCAATCTCTCACGGGTAAAGCAAAGGAAAAGCCTTTCGTGGATATTTCCACCAGGAGGCTACATTGAACAGCTGAAGGCTGCTTGAGAAAGTAACTCCACAAGACCCCAGAGAGCTTACAGGAGGCAAATTTTCGCTCCATGATGAGCAACTGATAGACGTTCTACCAATTTGGCGAGCGGCTTCGTCGATCCCTCGATTATTGGGTGGCAACGTCAGGGTTAGAGCTAGACAATGTTTTTATTGGAGAGCTCATGAATTCGGTTTCGCCTGACTACGCTGCAAGTTTGGGTGAGGCCCAACCACAGAGTTACGCAGAGGCATAGGATAGCTGAGCCCTATCCGATGCACACGACGATAATATTATTTACCTTTCCCTCGCAAGTACCAGGAAACCACAAGGTGAAGATAAATCTCTGCCACCGGGACAGTCTTCCTCTGCCACCGGACATCTTCGTCTTCAGCAGTGCAGACCACCAAAACCCAAGAGGAAGAGGGACAAACCAGGCGCAAGAGCGGACAGTGTTTTGTATGTGGTCCGCATTCGGTCATCTGGCGCGTGTCTGCCCTGACCGTAAAAAACAACCAACACCGCAAGTTAAAGTGGCATATGGGGAGTGGAAGTGACTACGCCAGCCTGCCCACCTCCTTTCAGTATAGCGGAAACGTTGTCGAGCCAGTAGAGAACAACGGCCCACGGCCAGTTTTGTTGACGAGAAGTTAGTACTAAGGATGCTCCTCGCGGAATACCTGCTAAGTTCGCGGATCGAGTCATCGTATCACTGCCACTCGATCAACGTGCTTGTAGACCTCTCGACGCCCTACTTCAAAGGGGAAAAGTATGGGCATGGCTTTGAAGCAACCGCGTACTCCCTCCTCATAGGGAACACTGTCTGCAGGAGGATGGTGGGAGCTTCTCCATATCCACCGCGTACCTCCGGAGGTGTTCGTCGCCGCCACCACCGGGCGCAGGCCAGAGAGAGAAAAGAGGGTCCTAAAGCACTTGCTTAAAACCCGTGACCTACACGCGACCAGGTCATTAGAAACCTTCGCGATCAAGGACTACAAAGCAAAGACCCCCCACACTGAACAAGATAAGACCAGCTCGTGTGAAAGTCTACTCGAGAGCGGCCGCAACGGAAAGATCAAGTACGTCCAGCAAAAGGGACTTCTGCACCGGCAGTTTTCTTCAGCCACCACTACAGTCACCCATTGGTTCGACCAGAGCGCGCTTCGGCAGACAGTGGGTTGCGTCCTGGACATGACCCGCCTGGCCGGGCACCCTGGAACAAGACGCACTCTGGAGCGGATTCGCAGCCTTCTATTGGCTGGCATGACTCGAGATGTTAGGAGATACTGACCGAACATGTTACCTATGTCAAGAACCACGCCCAAGGGACGGCATACCAAGTGCCTCTAGCACAGTTCCTTTTGAAGAAGAAAATATGGAAACTTCGCCCTTGAGCCCCCCCAAAAACATCCCATGTGTGGCAACTTTCAGCTCAGCGAAAACAAGAAAAGAGACGTCCAGGTTGCCAAGACCTACCTGAGAACATCTGCGCTTGCTCAGGGAAACGGTGTCCATCGGGGGCGCCGAAGAGGTCAACTCGCCGCACGCCCTACAAAGTGCGATAGGGGATCAAGGTGGCCCGTTTTTGGGACATGTTGTTGGCAAGGGGTCTTCTCCAGAGCCCGACAAGGTGGGAAGAATCGAGGACGCTCAGCCACACCAAGACTAAGAAGGAGCTGCTCCGTCATTTCTGGGCCTGGTTCGGATATTGTACCCGAAAGTTTGTACCTCACTTTGCAGAGACAGCAAACCCCTTCCCGACAAAACCTCTGCTCGAAAAGCCTGAGAATCTGGATTGGAAGGAGGAAGACGTGAGGCTTTTCAGGGAGCTGAAGGACGCTATATCCAACAGCCATGCAGCAACTTGCAACCCTGACGCCACTCTTCGTGCTTGCACAGATGCGTCTAGATTGGCTCTGGGGCTGCTCTACACTCCAAGACCCAGTCGAGGTCTGCTCCCAACACCTATGCCAGCAAGAAGTAAACGGGACATAATTAAACTACCACACCATCGAGTTTGGAGTGTCTCGCCGTGTATGGCCGTCCTGCTCTCAATCCATATCTCTACGGCATGGAATCATTCTAGAGTCTGACCACCATCCCTTGGCCTAACCTGCACAGAAATCCTTCCAGTAATGTGCGTCGACCTGTTTGGTTGGGCGGTTCGAGCTTCAAAAGTCATGCCTTCAGTTCCGACATAATCCTGGGAAGGACAATGTGGAGGCAGACTTCATGAGTCTGTGGTATGGGGGGCGGATGATTGAAGATTCTTCCCCTGCACTCGATGAAACTTACCAAGGTTTCACGCCAGTTTCATTGTGTGTGTTTGACCTCCTCCCTTCATGCTTATAACCACGTGCTGGAAGGCTGCAGGACTGTGCCTCGTGGCAACAGGCCTTTTGGGTGGGGGTGTTGTCCACGGAACGGACAAGCCCTCCATCCTTCTTTTATGTAGTTGTCAGTTATTATCATTTTTTTTTTTTTGTATTGTGTGTAAAAGAGGTATGGGCAGCTGTGTACTGTCAACTTTTCAGGGAGAAAATCTTACCCGCCGTGCGTTTGCGTCATCCTTTGGCACCGCTGAACATTGCTTTTTGTGAGATACCATATAGTATGAAACCCGTGAGAGCTCACTGAGTCATTGAGTTTTCCCTTTGATCGGCACTGGCGTCTGGGGGAAAATTCGAGGTTACTCGGATAGGAACCACGAGTGAGAGACCACGTTCTCTTTGGCGAGGCATTTCATAACCCGTGACGAAGGCCACATTGTCTGCTCTGACGTTGGAATCTCAGGGTGAGACAGAGGAATCCCTTTCTGCCCACCAAGTCTTCAACTTGACCCTCTTCGCTGGGGGTGACCACTGTCGCCATCCCGTGGTGAAGGGCTGCTGGTGCTGTTGGCTTCTGAGGTCCCGACGTCTGTTCGCTGAGGATCAGCCTGCCGGGCCTACTTTCCCCTCCTTTCCACCCGCCGTTTCTGGTGAGTTATTTTCGTGCTTCTTGGTTCCACATGTCGCATTCCACATGGTAGCGGTTTGTAAAATTATAAAATTAATATTTTCATTCCAAAATCTGTCGTTTTTTGGTACTGTGCCGGGGCAGTACTACCGTGGAGAATTATTGTGTTTAGGCGCGCTGCGAGCGTTAGCCTGATGTATAAATATGGAAGCAAGTTTAAAATTTTATTCTAAATGCGCTACGCTGAAGCGATACCATTTTTCTTGTCAGCGATTTTTGGTCAGAACACAGAGCGTGCCAGCGCACGCATATTTTCCATTTTGGCTAATCATTCTTCATTGTGTGTACTCCCGTCAGAGAGAGGAGTATGCATTGTGGTTCTATAATATAAAATTATTATATTTTAATTTTAAAAATATAAAAATAGAGAAAAGAGAAAAACTTCAGCCGGAACGCGGTTGTTGATGAGTTACCCCGCGCCCACTTCACTTGAGGTCGGAAGCGCGCGTTCCTTCGCGGTCGCCCCTGGATGGTTACGCTCGCGCCTTTTGTCTATTTGTTTATGTATTGTTTCTTTTTGTTTCTCATTTATTTACTATTATATTTCCTTTTAATGTAATGTGGTAGGGTTGTTGTAATTTATTCTCACGTCAACACGTCATCATAGACTTTTTTCCTTGTCAGTTTTTATAAACCTGAGCCTTCAATTGAAGGGGTAGTATATATTATGACAAAAAATAGTTTTCCATCAGTAAACGAATTTTGTTTTTTTAAATCATAGAAGAAGAAAAAAAAAAAAAAAAAATAATAAAATAACAATAATGAAATGTGAAGTGAATAATTAAACTAGGTTCAGTGCTTGCGGGGTGTAGCCCATTTCGCCAGGTATTAGCCTGCACGCTTCACCATACTTCAGCTGTACCTAGGATGTGTCTAATGCCCCTTTTTTAGGCGGGAGTTTGTATTCTTGTTTTCCGTTGGTTGGACGGGTGCCGGTCCAGACGCCGTCTGGATATCATACCGAGTTCTGTATGAAAGAGGAGCGACAGCTGACCGGGGTACTAAGAACGAGCCAGAACGCCCTTTTCTGAGTATCACGTCTTTGGTATGCACCTGTGTTTCCCCTGTTCGGACATGAAAGACTCTAAGCTAAGTTTATGGTTCTAGCTGTGATGGTGGTGTTTGGTGATGCCGGCTGTGGAGACATTCTGTTTGGCCTGTGAGGTATGTGAGGGTATATGTGTGAGTGTTCATGAATTGTGTAAGTGTGCGAATGTTGATTGAATTATGCTTGTGTGGCTTGGGATAACCCGTTTCCTCGCTTCATTTAATTGTTTCTCCCTGTCCTTCGCTCCTTTCTTATTTTGGCAAAGATAGATTAGTGTTGGTTGTTTTAAATTTTGTTTGTTCCCCTGGGCCAGGTGTGGGACTTTTTGGTTTGGGTTATTTTGTCCATTAATTAATCTTCTTTTAGGTGGCTGTTCATCTTCTAATTTTCCTTCTTTTCCAAATTATCTCTTCATACCTCCCTCTCTTGATAGACGTCCCTCCTCGCTAGGCGTGATGAGATATTTACATTACTTTAATAAATTGCCTTATTTGGGGGGTTTTACGGGGGGGGTTTCCTCGAGTGGTTTTGAGTGTGTGGTGGTGAGTGTTGTACCTGCCGTCCCTCTCTCCTCTTCCTTCCTCACATCCTGGATACGTGGACCATGACCGCGACATTTGGGTCCACGTAGCAAGGATGTGAGGATGGAAGAGAGAGAGGGACAGGCAGGTACAACACTCACCGACCACACCACTCAAACACTCGTGGAAAACAGTAAAACCGAAATAACAATTTATTAATTAATGAAAATATCTCATTCCACGACCTAGCGGAGGACTATCAAGAAGAGGGAGATAAGAGATAATTGGGGGAAAGAAGGAAAATGAAGATGACAGCCACCTAACAGAGATTACTTAATGACAAAATAACCCAACAAAGACCCCAAGATGTGAGGATGGAAGAGGAGAGAGTTGACAGGCAGGCACAACACTCACACCGACCACAGAGGCACTCAACCACTCGAGGAAAACAGTAAACCACATACGCAATTTATTAAATTAAAAAGAAAATATCTCATTCACATTAACCTAGTGGAGAAGGGACGACTAATCAGAAGAGGGAGGATAGAGAGATAATTGGAAGAAGAAAATAGAAACGACAGCCACACTAAAAAGAAGATTACTTTAATGTGACAAAAAACCCCAACAAAAAGACCCCCACACCCTAGCCCAGGAACATCTAAATATAAACAACCACTATTCTATCCCAAATAAAGAAAGAAGGAGAGGACAGGGGAGAAACAATTATATGAAGGAGGAACAGGGTCTATCCCAGCCACAAAATCCTATACATCAACATCCCACACTTACACAATTCATGAACACCATATACCCTCACAAATCTCACAGCCACACAGAATTCTCCCACACGACCAGCATCACGCAAACACCACCCATACACAGCAAAAAAAAATAAACTTAGCTTAAAGTCTTTTCAGGTCCGAACAGGGGACACAGGTGCATCCCGAAGAAGCTGAATACTCAGGAAGGGCGTTCCTGGCCTCGTTCTTATACCACGTCAGCGTCCGGCTCTCTTCATACAGCTCTTTGGAATGTTATATCCAGACGGCTGTGGACCGGCACTCCGTCCAACCAACGAAAACAAAAACAAAACCCCCGCCCTAAAAAGGGGCATTAGAAACACATCTAGGTACAGCTGAAATAGTGAGGAGGTGCAGGCTATTACCTGACGAATGGCAACACCGCAAGACTGAAACCTAGTTTAATTATTCACTTCACATTTCATATGTATTATTAATTTATTTTTTTTTTCTTCTTCTCTCTACTGATTAACCCAAACACAAAATCGTTACCTGCAAAACATATTTGTCATATATATACTTACCCTTCAATCTGCAGGCCTCAGTATAAAAAAACCTGACAAGGAAAACAAGCCAGATGACCTGTTGACTTGAGAATAAAATTACAACACACCGCCTACCACAATCACATATAAGGAAATATAAATATAGAAATAAATGATGAAACTAAATGAAACAATACATAAACACAAAGACAAACAGGCGGAGCGGAACCAACCAGGGGCGCCGCAAGGAACGCTCGGATCCCGACACCAAGTGAGTTCGCGCGGTAACTCATCAACACCGCGTCCGGCCTGAATTACATTCTCTTTTCCTTAAATTAAAATTAAATAATTTTATATTATAGAACCAAACTCGCATACTCCTCTCTTCTTACGGAGGTACACAAAAAAATAAAAGAATGATTCACCAAAAATGGAAAAAAGCGGCGCGCGGCACGCTCTGTGGTCTGACCCAATCGCTGACGACGAAGGAATGTCTCCGCTTCAGCGTAGCGCATTAAAAATAAAATTTTAAACTTTGCTCTCATATTATAAATAGCTAACGCTCGCAGCGCGACTTGAAACACAATAATTCTCACACTTGTAGTACAGGCCCCCAGCACAGTAACCAAAAAATTGAACAGACTTAGAATGAAAATATTAATTTTTATAATTACAACCGATACCACTGTGGGAAATGCGACATGAGAAACCCAGAAGCACGAAATTAACTCACCAGAAACGGCGGGTGGAAAGGAGGTGAAGAAAAGGCCCGGCAGGCTAATCCCAGCGACAAGACTGTCCCGAACCTCGGAGCCGACAGCAACCAGCAGCCCTTCACCATGGGATGCTGACAGCTGGTCACCCCCACGAAGAGGGACAAGTGAAGACTTGGTGGGGCAGAATATGGATTCCTCTGTCTCACCTAAGAACAACCACCGACAGGCAGACTAGTGCCTTCTCACGGGTTATGAAATGCCTCGCCAAAGAGAACAGTATCTCACTCGTGGCTCCAAGCCGAGTCAAAATAAGAATTTTCCCCCATACGCCAGCTGCCGATCAAGGGGAATAACTTCAATGACTCAGTGAGCTCTCCACGGGTTTTCACAACTATACGGTATCTCACAAAAAGCAATGTTTCATGCCGGTGCAAAAGAGATCACGCACACCGCACGGACGGGTAAGACTTTTCTCCCGGAAAAGTTGACAGCACACAGCTGCCCATCCTCCTTTTTCACACACATAAGAAAAAAATGTAATAAACTGACAAACAACATTAAAAGCGGATGGAGGGCTGTCGTCCGTGACCACAACCCCCCACCCAAAAGGCCTGTGGCCACCGAGGCCACAGTCCCCTGCAGCCTATCCAGCCCGCTGTTAAAAGCATGCAGAGAGGTCAACCTAACCAAAATGAAACTGGTGAAATCCTTGGTAAGTTTCCAGAGTGCAGGGGAAGAATCTTCAATGCATCGACTCATGAAGTCTGCCTCCACATTGTCCTCCAGGAATAAGTCTGAACCTGAAGGCATGACTATGAAGCTCGACCGCCCAACCCATCAGTCGACACTTACTGGACGGATTTTTATGCATGTAGGCCAAGGTATGGTGTCCAGACCTAGAATGAATTCTTGCCTAGAGATACGGATCGAAGCAGCGACGGCCCACACCACGGCAGACACTTCAGCTCGATGGTGTGTAGTTTCAATTCTGCTCCCGTAACTTCTTGTTGGCAAAGGTTATGGAAGCAGACCTCGACCTTGGTCTTGGAGTAGAGCCAGCCCCGAGCCCGATTCTGACGCATCTGAGCGAAGCACGAAAGTGGCGTCAGGGTTGCACAAGATGCAGCCACTGCTGTCCTGGATAAAGCGTCCTTCAGCTCCCAAAGCCTCCACGCTTCCTCCTTCCAATCCAGATTCTCAGGCTTTCGAGGCAAGTTATGGTCCGTAAGGGCTTTGCCTGTCCTCTGCAAAGTGAGTGGTACAAACTTTCGTAATATCCGACCAGCCCAGGAATGAACGGAGCTTCCATTCTAAGTCCTGGGTGGCTGAGCGTCCTCGGATTCTTTCCCACCTTGTCCGGGCTTCTGGCATAAGGTACCCCTTGCCAACAACATGACCCAAAAACGGCACCTCTGACTCTCCTATCCTGCACTTAGTAGGGCGTGCGGCGAGTTTGCACCTCTCGGAGACGAGGTAAAGTTCCTGATCAAGCGCAGATGTTCCTCAGTCGTCTTGCGCAACCGGACGACTTTTTCTGTTTCACGCTGAGCTGATTTGCACACATGGGATGTTGGAGCTCAAGGCGAAGATTCTCTATTTTCTTCTATTACCACAGGAATTGTGCCTAGAGGCACATTGTAAGCCCATCCCTTGGCGTGGTTTCTCAGACATATATCTCTGGTTCGACAGTATCTCCTGCCAGCTTGAATTCATCCCTGGCAATAGAAGGCTTGCTGAATCGCTCTAGCGTGCGTCTTGTCCCAGGTGCCCGGCCAATGGCGGTCATGCCCAGACCACCACTGATCTGCCGAAGCGCTTCTGATGTTTGATTATTTTTTATTGAGTACGACCGACTGGGTGACGAGTAGTGTGGCGAAGAAAACTGGCCGGGGCAGGGTTCCCTTTTTGCAGGACGCACTTGACTTTCCATTAGGCCGCTCTCGAGTAGACTTTTCCCACGAGCTGTCATACCTGTTCAGTGTGGTGGTATTTACATATGTAGGTCCCTTTGATCGCTGAAGGTTCAAAACTGACCTGGTCGGATGAAAGGCACGGGTTTTAACAAGGCTTTAAGACTCTCTTTTCCTCTCTAGCCTGCGCCCGAGTGTGCGGCAACGAACCACCTCCGAGTAACTCGGTGGATTGGAGAAGCTCCCACCATCCTCCCTGCAGACAGTGTTCCCTATGAGGAGGGCGAACGCCGTTGCTTCAAAGCCACTGCCCATACTTTCCCTTGAAGTAGGGGCGTCGAAGAGTCTACAAGCACCGTTGATCGATGCAGTGATCGATGACTCGATCCCCGCGACTTCGCAGGTATTTCCGCGAGGTGCATCCTTAGTACTAACTTCTCGTCAACAACAACAGCCGTGGCGCCCGTGTCTCTAATACGGCCTCGACAACCGTTTTCCCCGCTACTACTGACAGGAAGGTAGGGCAGGCTGGCGTAGTCACTTCCCCTCCCCATATGCCACTTTAACTTGCGTTGTAGGTAGTTTTTTACGATCAGGCAGACACGCGCCAGATGACCGATGCGACACATACAAAACCTGTCGGCTCTGCGCCTGGTTTGTCCCTCTTCCCTTGGGTTTTGGTGGTTCCTCCACTTGCTGAGACTGTCAGGTGGCAGACGAAGACATGGTCCGGTGGCAGACGAAGACTGTCCGTGCAGAGGAAAAAAAAAAAAAAAAAAAAAAAAAAAAAAAACGAATGACTGTCCGGTGCAGACAGAATCCTCACCTGTGGTTTCCTGTACTTGCCGAGGAAAGGAAATAATATCGTCGTGCATCGGCATAGCCTCAGCTATCCTCAATGCCTCTGCGTAACCTGTGGAAGGGCCTCACCCAACTTGCAGCGTAGTCAGGCGAAACCGAATTCATGAGCTGCTCCAAAAAAATACATTGTCCCAACTCAACCCTGACTCTTCACCCAATAATCGAGGATCGACGAAGCCGCTCGCCAAATTGTAGAACTCTCATCAGGTAGCTTCTTCATGAGCGAAATTGCCTCCCTGTAGCCTCTGGGGTCATTTGATCTATTCTCAAAGCACTTTCAGCTCGTCATATGTAAGCACCTGGTGGAATATCCCACGAAGGCCTCCTTGGCTTTACCGTGAGAGCTCATATAGATATAGAGCCTTTCTTACATTGTTTAACCCATAAGCTGAGCCACAGCTTCCAAATTGTCGATATAATGTCAATAGACTCGCTTATCATTGTATCTGGCATTTGAATCATGGTGGGAACAAGTGGGGTATATTTTCCAAACCCCCTGACGGTGCGGCTACAGATGCCGAGCATGTGCGGTCCCCTGAGAGAGATTGTCATCCTCTAGTTGCGAGATAAATACCGCTCTGCAATTTTTTCTGCTCAGCCACAAGACACTTTCGAAATCCTAACTCCTCTTCCTATTGGTTTCTTCCTCCTCTCTATTCCTTGTCTTCTTGTTCTGTCTTTTCTTTCCAACTCCATTTTCCATTGAGGAAGGGAGTCCTTTGCTTCTTTCTCTTCTCTCTCTAACTCCTCTCCTCCATCTCCCTTCTCCATCTCTTTCTTCCTTAGCTTCTTTCTCTTCTCTTTTCGGGATTTTTCTTTCTTCCTTTTCTCTTCTTTCTCTTGCCTCCCTCTCTTCTCTCTCTATTCTTTCTTTTTCTTTCCTTCGCCTCCCTCTCTTCTCTCTCTATTCTTTCTTTCCTTTCCTTCCGCCTCCCGCTCTTCTCTCTCAAACCTCATCCATAAGTATGAATCCCAGTGGAACTGGACCTGGGAGACGCGGAACCTGTGACGGTGGTCGTATTAGGTCCTCCTCGGAAAAGGGATGGGTCGACAACACTAAAAAGAGTGGGAAGTGGTCGTCTCCTCGGAGACGGTGAACATGGGGTATAGGTTATACTGACTGACGGAGACGTCGTGACAGGTGGGTTGTCTTCTCCAGTAGAACACCACGTTGATATCAATGTCATTTCCGTACGGGAGGGTGTAGTGAGACACAGGATAGCTAGTCCATGTACAATCCCTGTTCCTATTACTTGAGAGCGGGTGAAACGACGGACCTCGCCAGTAGCCATTTTCCCACAAAGGATTACCACAATAGTTTTCAAGTAAAACACGCGGGGCAAAACCTTCCGAATATGGTTACATATGAAATTCACTTAGTTTTCCAAACACTTGAAACAATAAAGTTTGCACCGATCTGACCCACAGCCTAAGTGGAGTAAGTCCTAGGTTGAAATATACAAGTCAAAATTGACAAAATGGAGATTATGACAAAGTGGTCTTCAACCCACAAATCTTTCCACTATGTCTCATCAACACCAGTCAATGGAAACTACCTGCCTTCAAATCAATAATGCCAATCCAACAACAAGGTAAGGGAAAATATTTCCTATACCCCTCTGAGACCGACGCAGAATCAAAACACAAAGTGAAAAGCACTGTCCCCGACAGATTCACACACAAAAAGTATGTGAAAAACCACCAAGTAAAGGGAATGAACGACCCTTTACAGAAACAGTATCCAAACACCGCAACAATGAAAACGCGTTACAAAAAGAACAGAGACTACCCTATTCCGGTCCTAATATGCACCTAGTGGGGGAGCATTAAAACAACACTACCAAAACCCCTTGACCAAGAAACTCTGAATGAAGCCTCAACTGTCGCACAGCGAGTCGACAAACCAGAAAAACTAAGCAAAACTAGAATAGAGCCAAGACTCCTAATGAAGGAATACCGCCTTAAAAAAAAAAAACCTCTTTTCCAATAACAATCCCTTGTGAATAAGCAGACAAGACAGGTGAATAGCCTTCTTGATCCTCGTGTAGGAACATACACTAACCAAACAAATCCTCAAATAACAAGTCGCAACTGACTGAGCAAACATCAAACTCATTGATTTTACTCAGCTACGCCAACGCAAATGTAACGACCGCAAAATAATAAAAAACAAAACACGGACGACACACGAAAAACGCAACGACGGGAAAATGGATAATTGAGTAACGGCCGGATGGACTGACTAAATACGATGGAATAAACTACGAGGATGACGACGCCAACTGAACAGTTTCGCAAAGTCCGAATAAGATTGCTTTGACTACCCCGCGGCTGATATGAACACACAGCACCAAACACGCCTAGCCTGTAGATTATACAAGCTGACCCAGTTACGGCGCGCAGTGGCAAGCCCACGTCGAGCACGCTGAACTGTGTAACACCGCGGGTGAGAAGGTAAGGAGGTGGGGTACACTGTAAGTTGGAAGGTGGCGTAATGGATAAAACACTGACCAGCCAAGCCAACCTCTCAATCCACACACACAACACTTTTATTACTTTTTTTTTTTTTTTTCGCAACCCACACACCACATTAAAGAGTGTAAATTTTAAACTAACAAGAAAATATAAAAATAGCTAGAGAGTGCAATAGATAGAAGAGAAAACCTATCTAAAGGAGCTAGTCTCCTACTAACTAAACAAATACGAAACCTACCAAGTGGTAAACAAAAATAAACACCGAGAAAAATAACTACCTAATTATTTTAACAGACAGAGGGGTGTTTACCAGCTAGTTTTCCGCACGCAATTTAAGACCCAATAAACCAACAGGATCCTACCTAACTTTTACCTGCGCTACTCCAGTCGTAGTCTTGGGTACAGGCAAATCAGCAAAGCAAATACGGTCTAACTATGTCCAGCACAAACACTGACGCTGTAGAAACCTGCACAATGGAACCGAAATACACTCCCCACCCTTTACCCTCCCGTTACCTATTGAAAGAAACAGAAAGTTAAGGAGTTAAGTTTAACACACACCGCGATACTTTAAGAAAACAATCAAACGAACAAGACACGGAGCGGCATAGAGCGGCTCGGCGGCCAAGGATCGGGAACAGGACTTTCCGGACACGGCAACCCCACAAACGTTTTCCGCTCTGCGTGGAAGTCCCCCTTCACGGTGGGACTCCGGCCCAGCCAACCACCCCACTTAATACAACACAGCCCATGAGGGCTGGAGCAGTAGTCGAGAGAGCTGTGAAAATCCTGGGAATCCCGACCAACCCTCTCTATACTTCCAAACCATTCACATCCCGACGAGCCCCCAAAATGTCGCGGTCAAAGGTCCACGTATCAAGGATGTGAGGGATGGAAGAGGAGAGAGGACAGGCAGGGCACAACACTCACCGAACCACACACTCAAATCACCTCGTGAAAACAGTAAACCAAATAGCAATTTATTAAATAAATGAAAATATCTCATTCACTACCTAGTGGAGAAGGGACGACTATCAAGAAGAGGGAGGATAGAGGATAAATTGAAAAAAGGAAAAATAGAAGACGACAGCCCACCTAAAAGAAGATTACTTAATGGACAAAATAACCCAACACAAAGACCCCCACACCCTAGCCCATGGAACAACTAAATTAAAACAACCAACTATTCTATCCCACAAATAAAGAAAGAAGAGAGGACAGGGGAAAACAATTAAATGAAGGAGGAACAGGGTCCTACCAGCCACACAAGCGAAATTCATCAACATTCACACACTTAACACAATTCATGAACACACATATACCCTCACAAATCTCACAGCCAAACAGAATGTCCCTCCCACAACGCCAGGCATCACCAAACACCAACCCATACACACAAAAAAAATAAACTTAGCTTAAAGACTTTATCATGTCCGAACAGGGGATCTACAGGTGCACCCGAATAAGCTGATACTCAGGAGGGCGTTCTGGCCCTCGTTCCTTAGTACCTCGGTCAGCGGTCCGGCTCCTCTTCATACACTCATGGAATGTATATCCAGACGGCGTCTGGACCACAAGACCCCGTCAACCAAACGAAAACACGAAACAAACCCCCGCCCTAAAAGGGGCATTTAGAGACACATACTCTAGGTACAGCTGAAATATGTTGTAGGTGCAGCTATTACCTGACGAAATGGCTACACCCGCAAGACTGAACCTAGTTTAAAGTATTCACTTCACATTTCCATTATTGTTATTATTAATTTTTTTTTTTTTTTTCTTCTTCTCCTCATGATTAAAAAAAACACAAATTCCGTTTTACCTGATGAAACTAATTTTGTCATATATATTACTAACCCGCTTCAATCTGAAGGCCTCAGGTATATAAAACTGACAAGGAAAACAAGTCCGATGACGTGGTTGACTTGAGAATAAAATTACAACACACCATACCCATTCACATTAAAGGAAATATAATAGTAAAATAATGAGAAACAAATGAAACAATACATAAAGCAAATAACAAACAGCCGGAGCGGAACCAACCAGGGCGCCGCGAAGGAAAGCTCGCTTCCGAGCCCCAATTGAGTCGCGCGTAAACTCAATCACCACCGCGTCCGGACTGAAGTTCTTTCCTCTTTTTCCTTAAATTAAAAATAAATAATTTATATGTTATAGAACCAAACTAGCATACTCCTCATCCTTGACGAGTACACAAAAAAATAAAGAATGATCACAAAAAGAAAATAAGCGCCGCTCGGCACTCTCTGTGTCTGACCAAATCGCTGACAAGAAGAATGTCACCTGCTTCAGCGTAGCGCATTAACAAAAAAAAATATTAAACTTGCTCTTCCATAATTATAAATAGGCTAACGCTCGCAGCGCGCCTGAAAACCACAATAATTCTCCACACTTTAGTACTGCCGCCAGCACAGTACCAAAAATGACAGACTTTTGAATGAAAATATTAACTTTATAATTTACAACCGATAACCACTGTGGAATGCGACATGAGAACCAGAAGCACGAAAATAACTCCACCAAACGGCGGTGGAAAAAGGAGGGGAAAAATGGGCCCGGCAGGCTAATCCTCAGCGACAAGACTGTCCGGAACCTCGAGGCCGCAGCACCAGCGCCCTTCACCATGGATGGCTGAACATCTGGTCCGCCCCCCAGCGAAGAGGGTCAAGTTGAGACTTGGTGGGCAGGATTAGGAATTCCTCTGTCTCCCTGAAACTACCACCGTCAGGCAGACAAGTGGCCTCGTCACGGGGTTTATGAAATGCCCTCGCCAAAGGAAAGAAACGTGGTCTCTGCAATCGTGGCTCCAATCCGAGTAAAAAATAAGAATTTTCCCAAACGCCAGCTGCCGATCAAGGAATAACTTCCAATGACTCAGTGACTCTCCAACGGTTTTCACAACTAACGGGGATCTCAAAAAAGCAATGTTCATGCTGTGCAAAAAGGATGCACGCAAACCGCAACGGGACCGGGTAACTTTTCCTCCCGAAAAGTTGACAGCACACAGCTGCCCAGCCCTCTTTTACACACACAAAGAAAAATGTAATAAACCTGACAAACTACATAAAAGCGGGATGGAGGGCTGGTCCGTCGTGACACCCGTTACTAAGTAATACTCATTCATTGCCTCATCACATCTGTAAATGTGTGCTCTGCAGTCCCTGTTCTCTTAACTTTTTAATTAATAAAGTCTAAATGGGCAATCTCCTTTCTCGAAGCGTCTCTTGCCTTGGGCTAAATCTTCTATTGCCTTGTTATGACTTCTCTCTCTTCATCGACCGCATTTTAACTAAACATATAATGCTTCCAGAGAAGGCCAAGGCATTAACAAAGCTCCTCCTACCATCATAACTACTCCGCCATCTTTTTATAAATCAATATTTCTATATTAATCTTTTCTATGAACTAACATTTCTGGGATAATCCCCTGTGCAACAAGATTGTCTTTTGGACGCAATCCCTGCAGTAATTACAACTATAACCTTAACAATGTCCTCAATGTCCTAACCTTTCCTAGGTCACCGGCTTCATTTAAACAGTTTTTTGCTAACACACTATAGCCTATACTAAGGCCGCTAATTACAGGCGGAGTGGGTAAATCTATTGATAATCTTTTTTTTCACTCATCATTTATTAACTAAAAATATAAATTATAATAATCATAATACAAAGGCTGTCTATGTGCTTTTTAATCATATAATCTTTTGTTGTTAAAGCTAAAAATAAAGTCGCAACTAGTTTTGGCGAATCTTCTATCTTTCCCATGTTGGGCGGCTTTATCCCTAACAAACATTTTGCAAGGGTTGAATAAACTATAACACCACGATAGGCACTGCATAATTAACCAGCGTTAAACTCATGGTTTTAAAAGTATTATATTATTTTTTATGCTTTTTAAAATGGATTGTGACGAACTATTAAAGTGTGAGGAGCAAGCAGACTACCCCACACCACTGTCATAAAGAAAGATTATACTCTCTAGCTGCTTGTGGAAAAACTAGACAGTATTTAGGCACTGAACTAAGTATTGAACAGATTCAACAACTGTCTACATCAGACGTTGAGAAGTACTACGCTAGGTACGAAGCGCAGCTAGGGTCAAAAAATGGTTAGATCAGTGGGTCAGACAATGATTAGTTTATATGCTAAGTTAGTAAGTAAGGTGGCGCCAGTTGATTCAGAAGAAGATTTAAAATATGACTTATCACAAGATCCGGTTTTAAACAAGTCCTAGAAACTCTTGCGTGTGACATGTATTACAGATTTGGAACAATGTTATGCCCATTCATCATGGGGTTAATTACTTTTAATCATATTAATTTTGATCATATTAAATTTATCGTAATAAAAAAAATGAGCGAGAAGAAGACGCACAGGAACAGCCCGCAGGACCCTCCGCAGGAGCAGAATGTACCGCAGGAGCAGAATGTACCGCAGGAGCAGAATGTGCCACAAGTGAGTAATGTTACTAAGACTAAAAATCCTGGACGTGTTGAGGCGGGGCGTGAACTGGCTGAATGGAACAGACTAAGAAAATCAAACCAATCAGCAAAACAAAATTATTAGATAGTAATACAGCATCGCCACCAACAACAGCACAATTAACAACAACAACACAATCACAAACAAACTATAAGAGTATTATTATGTATTTGCCGCTGTTGTTGTTGGTGGGGGAGTTTTAGCTACAAATGTCTAACGCCATACTTAGCAGCAAAGTTACAAACCCCCAAAAAGCCTTAAAAGAAGAAAAACCAACTTTGCAAAAAAAGGAACCCTGCAGTGGGACCATTTTCTTTGTAATATTTTTTTAAAAAACTAGATAAAGTAAAATTTAAGACTAAATAAAGAAAAGTTAAGTGAGTTTAGAAATTTATTTTTAAATTTAAATGCAAGTAAATTAAAGAAAGTGCAAAAAAATTTTTAAGTTATAAAAGTCTGTTGGGTTCTTAAGTAAGTATGGGTTAGGTTCTTAAGTTCAGTTTTTTTAAAAGTTTTAAGAAGTATAGTTAGGGTTTAAAGTTAAGTCAACCCAATTTTGTCAAGTTAATCTTTTAAAGTTCTCCAATGTCACAGATTGGAATCAGGATTGACGTAAATTCTTTGTTAGTTAGAGACTAGGATTCTTTTAACTGCAGGTTTTTGTTTTTCTTTATGGAGAGTAGAGCGCAGATTAAATTTGTGTGATGAAAACTTTGTTTTTAAAGGAGCTTTTTGTAGTTTCGTGAGATATATTTTTTTTACAATTCTTTACTTATGCCTTAGCCTTTTTTTTTCAGAAGTCGGCGGCAACGCTTTAAAATCTTTGACGCAAACCAACAATTCTTTTAAACTGTCCCCTTAAGTTTTCCTTCTCTTTCCCAAACACTTTCTTGTTCACAGTTGAATGTAAAGGGCTGTTTTTGGGTAGCGAGTGTGACCCCCCATCAATCCTTTTGCTACTTCTTTTTAAGTCTTTATAGAGTTTTGTGGGGACGTCTAGAATGAAAAAATCAGTGTCTGTGTAAGGATCTTGTTCTGGGTTTTCGCGGTTTTTAAAATAG
The DNA here is from genome assembly GCA_018398815.1 of Conus ventricosus. Taxonomy (NCBI): domain Eukaryota; kingdom Metazoa; phylum Mollusca; class Gastropoda; order Neogastropoda; family Conidae; genus Conus; species Conus ventricosus. Next base: position 1,714 of record JAFLJL010001183.1, on the reverse strand, counting down.
TCATACAGAAATTCTAACATCAAAAAACTTTTACAACTTAAAACGGTAAAACGATAAACACCGGCTTGCCAATTAAAATCTTTTTTTCTCATAAAGCCAACCCGGTGTCGTTTTTAAAATTTTAAAATTTGATAGTTTTGGGGTTTTGAGGCCCAAATTAATTTTTGGTTTTCTTTTGTAACTAATTTAAATCTTTCGATTGTGTACGTTTCTGGGTTTTTCCAAACAGTGTTGTTCATCAGTTTAAAGAAGTTTTTTCTGAAGCGTCAGTGGCTTGGGTTTAAGTCGTGTTCTTCTTGATGTATGGCCTATAAAGGGCTCTTGATCAAAAGCAATGATTCTATGAACAGCTGTCAGTTTTAGTCGTGTCTTAGATAAAACTGTAACAGTCTGTAATGACACAATTTTAGTTTTGTGCCTTAGATTGGGAACAAGTTTAGGGGGTTCGATGGGGCTCTTCTTTATCTTTCTGCGGTAGGGGGAAATCGTTGTGGAGATCGTTTTAATTCTTTAGGATATTCTAAGTTACCTCCAAGATTAGTCCTATTGGATTTCAGGCGTAAGCTGTGAAAACATACTTAACACTGTGTTAACATCGTGAGGCCCTTTTATCTTTGGGTAAAGTTTCTCAGGGGAAAGTGGTTTGACTCATGGCCCATCCATTCAGATTGTTGGCGTCTAAGTACATTAGATAGTTGGATGGTTTAGTTGGGTCAAGTGTCTAAATATTTGTTGTTGGCTTTGCAGTAAGGATGTGAGGCATGCTAATACCACCCTCAGCCCGTCTTCAATCATCTGAAGTGTGGGTAAATCAGATATTAAGTTCAATCTGAATGTTTGTAGACTTTTAAAAAGATCCAGAAAGGGCCTGGGGCAGAGATGTAATGTGATGAGTCTAAGTTGTAATGTTTCATGCATTTTAGTCTGTAATTCTGAAAGACGTCTGCCAATAAACAAACGTCAGCCAATAATTTTTGATCATGATAGTCGACCATCGTTTCACAGTGTAATTTGTCCGGCTTTCTGAGCGCATTCTTTGTCAGAGTCAGTTATGTCTTTGCCTCTAAGACAGAAAAGAAAGCCCTTTAGGAGGAAGCGAGTCTTCATCAAACCTGTCCCACGAGTTCATGTATTCATAAGGATAAACTCCTTTGCGTACTAAAGAGGGATTAAAGTATTGTTTTGTGATTGGAAAGTCTTGTAGAGATCCTGCTAACTTATCTAAACTAGCCATCGTGTTGGGCAAGAGTCATAAAAGGATAAAGAGTCCAGAGTAAAAGTCATGTACTTTTCTGAAGACTGTGCAATGCAAGTAAACCTCTTATATTCAGAAGTCACTGCTTGCATAAAAAAATGAGAATTTGTAGCTGTAAGTTATGAAAGAAGATAGGTAGTTTCCACGTCTTAGGGCCAACCTTAAGTTGAAGATTACAATGTTTTGCGCGGGCCCCTCTAACTTTCCAGTAATGTGATCGTGGTCTCTTACTGCGTTGCCTAATAATTCTTTATTGCAAATTTCCCAAAAGTGCGTGATGGTCATTTGCGTTCTTGGTCTTCAGAAGTTTATAACAATGTCTGAAAGGTTCAGTTCATTAGATAATTGATTGCGAAGTTGTTTCATTTTGCTATAGAAATCTACTAGCTGCGTTGGGGCCTCTGTAAATTTCGGGCGTTGTGTGTTGACCGTTGACCTAAAACAAAAAAATAAACGTTA
>JAFLJL010001182.1:30000-34093 GCA_018398815.1 Conus ventricosus | reverse complement strand
GCCCCGTGGTGGCCGACTCAGTTATGGTTCCCAGATGTCAGGTCTCTTTCACATGTTCCCCCGTTCCCTCTGGCTCCATGCTGGGACATACTCTGACAACCATAATCGGGTCGCACCCACTCAAACCCACAGATGCTCCGCCTACACGCTTGGCTCCTGTGCGAACCCAACTGCGAACATCTGCCCCTCCCTCCCAAACAGACAGATCTCAGTCCGTCCTAGACAGGCTCTCTGTTGGAGGCGCCTCGCAGGACCTTTGGGACTTGGCGAAGGCCTCTCGCAGATCCAGCAAAGAGTCTCTCTACGACTACTCTTGGGTAAGATAAGTCACCTGGTGCTCAGATAACTCCATCCCGCATGAACACCCATCCAATATTCAATTGGACAATTTCCTATTTCACCTTTCCTTGGTCAAAAAACTATCGGCTAGTTCTATCCGCGGCTACCGGTCCGCCATCTGCACCACCATTCGTCAACTCGGAAGGGGGGGGGGGGGGTGGGGGGGGGGGGGGGCTGTCCTTTGCCAATGACTTCCTGCTCAGGGAGATCTCTAGGGGCGCCGCCTTACGCGAGGCCCAATCCCCTAAACGTGTCCCACTTTGGGATCTCTTCGTCGTCCTCTACGTACTCAGGAAGCCGCCGTTCAAGCCTTAAGCCTCCATCCCCTTTGACCTTCTCTCTTTCAAAACCACCTTTCTCCTCGCACTCGCTTCTGCTCGCCGGCGTAGCGAGGTCCATGCCCTCAGTGGTGACCCCAGGGACATCACCTTCCATAGGGACAGCTCTGTCTCCCTCTGGTTCCTCCTCGAGTTCCTCACAAAGAACCAAGAACCGGGCACAGCCTCTCCCTCCCTCATCATCAGATCACTCTCCGATATCCTCGGGAAGGAAGAAGCGAGGGGGGGGGGGGGGGAGACATGGACTTGTGCCCTTCCAGGTGCCTAAGGTACTACTGGGAACGAACGCGACCTAGGTGGTCCTCCCGGAGGCATCTCCTCATATCCATTAATCCTAACAACTTCAAAGACATCTCTGCGGGCACCATCTCCAGTGGCTCTCGAACACGGTTAAGACCGCATACGCACAAACACATAAAGACTAGCCGGCCTAATCTCCCCGGGCACATGAGGTTAGAGCCCTTGCCACTTCCACAGCCTTCCAACACTCAGTCCCATTACGCCACCTGGAGGCAGCCTACTGGCGTTCGGAGAACCCCTTCATAAACTTCTACTTTAGGGATATCCGCATGACCAGGGCTGATGGTTCTAAAGGGATTTCTTTTGTTGCGGCTAACACAGCAATCTCTATCCCGACTTCTACCCCCAAGAACCATTAGGGCACTCTACCCTCCTCCAATTCCTTTAAATTCTGCTACTGTCTGACATGATAGAGTATATGACGCCAAAATGGGGAGTTTTTATCATACTCCCTGTTTGGTTAGTATACCTACCATATCAGACTCTAACGCCCGCCCGTCCTTCCCCTCTAGCGCTATCACCTTGCGCTTATGCCTCGCTGAATGAGGAACAGGAAGTTTGCACCGGCTTTCTGACTAAGACGGAAGTAGGGTGGATGTCTTGTTACTGCATTAGCCATACAAAAATTCGGCCTTCAGAGCTAACTAACTGCCGTAGAATGCTACTGTCTGACATGGTAGGTATACTAGCCAAACAGGGAGTATGATAAAAACTCCCAATATTTTCACTAGCTGTCCAAACGTGTTGCCATTCTGGCGGTACTTATGAGGAGTAAAACAAGGTGGTTCCCCATCCCTCTGCCAGATAAACTATAGATGTGAATGGAACTAGTCTTCCCTACTTACTACAGTTCCTGCCCTGGGATATTTCATCCTTGATACAGAGCCTCTAACAGGAACTGTATTTCATCTGTCACAACATGTCGTCAAATAATTCCTCGAGTGTCATCTCCTGTTGCGTTTCTGGACTGTCGGATGGTGTTGGCGAATGTCCAGCTCACTGTGGACTCGCACAAGAACCGGGCACAGCTTCTCCCTCCCTCGTCATCAGATCACTCTCCGATATCCTCGGAAAGGAAGAAAGGGGGGGGGGGGGGCTGGACTTGTGCCCTTCCAGGTGCCTAAGATTCTACTGGGAACGAACGCGTCCTAGGCGCTCCTCCCAGTGTGTGCTTTTTTACGTCCAGTTCTCGCACTGAGTAGGGTCAACAATGCAAACAAACATGAGGCAATAAAAGAAGCATGTAGAAGTGGCTAGAACAAAAATTAGATATGGAATTTTTTTAAAAAGTAAATGAGAGAGAGGGGGGTGGGGGGTGGGGGGGGGGAGATCGACGCAGGAGCGAAAGGAGTGTAGGGAAAGGAGAGAGGGAGGGAGGGAGGGAGGGAGGGACGGAGAGGGAGAAAGAGGCGAAAGTGGGGTGCGGGAAAGAGCATGTTAAGAACAATCTCCCTTCGAAGTAATTCAGTGGCTTAATGTGATTAACGGGTGCATTGTGACCGATTGATTTATTGTTGCTGACTGATGGACTGCAACCGACTGAATTGTCGGTAAAACTTGTGTATTGTGTTTGATGGCCCATTGATACTTTTATTAACAGTTCGCGCGCGCGCGTGTACGCATGGACACGCGCGCGCTCGGACGCGCACACCTGCGCACACGTGCCCCCCTCCCCCCCCCCCCCCCCCCCCCCCCCTGCGCGCACACACACACGTGCACGCATTGATGTATGTATCCACACGGCCGAGTCCACGCAGACATAGGCGCATTGAGGCACACACCCGCGGGCTCGCGGGCCGTGCATATCCACACAGAAGAATACATCACGGGCAGCGACTAACATCACTCTCGGACGTTTTTTTTTTTTTTTTTTTTTTTTTAAGCTGTTTAATGTCGATTTGCATTTAATTTGCGCTTGCATTTAATTAATTTGTCATGATTGTCTTCTTCTCTGTCGAGATTGAACAGTTGACTGTGATTTATTGATCACTGTGTTCTGTGTGTCGGATGTTCATAGTGGTCAAATGACTGGGGGGGGGGGGGGGGGGGGGGGGGGGGGGGGGGGGTGGTGGGGGGGGAGGGGCTGTTGGAGGTGGTGGTGATGGGGATGTTGTAGGTGTGAGAATATACTTTCAAATAAAAACTCTATTCTGTCTGCGGGATAATTTTCCGCCCTGCCCTCCTTGCCCTCTGTGCCGTGCCCCTGCCCCTTCCTCCCCCCCTCCCCCTTTCGTTCCTGCCCCCCCCCCCCCCCCCCCTCCCCGTGACTTTTCAATGATTCGTTGCTTAATGTAGTCAACTGATATATTGTGATTGATGGGTTTATTGCTACTGACTGATTAACTGGGAATAACTGGATGACAGGGTTAACTGATATATCGTGATTGATGAGTTTATCGCTACTGACAAATTGAAATGTGAATGACTGGGTGACCGATGTAATCATATGTTGTGATTGATGGGTTTATTGCTACTGATTAATTGTGAATGACTGGGTGACGGTTTGTAAAATATATTGTGATTGATGGGTTTTATTGTTACTTATTTATTAACTGTGAATGACTGGGTGACCGGTTTGTAACTATGTATTGTGATTGATGGGTTTGCTACATATGATTGATTAACTGTGAATGACTGGGTGACCGGTGTAACTATGTATTGTGATTGATGGGTTTGCTGCTATTGATTGATTAACTGTGAATGATTGGGTGATCGGTGTAACTATGTATTGTGACTGATGTATGATAATACATTGTGATTGATGGGTTTGCTGCTATTGATTGATTACCTGTGAATGACTGGATGACCGGTGTAACTATGTCTTGTGATCGATGGGTTTATTGTTACTGACTGATTGACTGTGATGACTGGATGACCGGTGTAACTATGTCTTGTGATCGATGGGTTTATTGCTACTGATTGATTGACTGTGAATAGCTGGGTGACCGGTGTAACTATGTATTGTGATCGATGAGTTTATTGCTACTGATTGATTGACTGTGAATAGCTGGGTGACCGGTGTAACTATGTATTGTGATCGATGAGTTTATTGCTACTGATTGATTGACTGTGAATAGCTGGGTGATAGCTGGGTGATCGGTGTAACTATGTATTGT
>JAFLJL010001182.1:0-25000 GCA_018398815.1 Conus ventricosus | reverse complement strand
AAGTGTCAATTTGTCATTATGGCTTGTTGCATGTGTTATTGTGGCACACTAAGTGTCAGTTTGTCAATATGGCTTGTTGCATGTGTTATTGTGGCACACTAAGTGTCAATTTGTCAATATGGCTTGTTGCATGTGTTATTGTGGCACACTAAGTGTCAATTTGTCACTGTGGCTTGTTGCCTGTGTTATTGTGGCACACTAAGTGTCAATTTGTCAATATGGCTTGTTGCATGTGTTATTGTGGCACACTAAGTGTCAATTTGTCAATATGGCTTGTTGCATGTGTTATTGTGGCACACTAAGTGTCAGTTTGTCAATAATTGTGGCACACTATCTTTGACTATTTCTTTAAGCTTTTAAATCAAGAGGAACGGCTGAAGCTCCCAGAACGGTGCAGATTATTTTTATGCTTCCGAAGTTGTCTACAGTGCAACTATAGTGTTGTGAACTGGTGTACAAAGTAGGATATGTATGAGTAGGTGAGATTTGGGGTTAGGACGATAGGATTTGTTTGTGCGCGATGACAAGCTTGAAAGGTTTTGAGTGGTCGGTTAGCCTACAGTAAAACTGAAACTGAAACGTGCCCATTACGGCGACAGCAACGACAATAACAACCATATTCACAACAAAACACAAAACTGACATCGGCAGTAAATGAGCAAGCATTGCACATGGACGATTTCATGCGTTGCAGCGTTGCTAGACACGCCTCTCTCTCTTCTCTCTCTCTCTCTCTCTCTCTCTCTCTCTCTCTCTCTCTCTCTCTCTCTCTCTCTCTCAAACACACACAGACAAACACTCGCGCACGCGCCCTGTATGTACGCATGCGCACGCGCGTACACACACACACACACGCGCGCGCGCGCACGCACGCACGCACGCACGCACGCGCGCACGCACGCACGCACGCACGCACGCGCACACACACACACACACACACACACACACACACACACACTGACTTAGCAAGCAAAACAACAAACCATACAGTCACCGATGCCCTTCACAATTCAAGGATATGTTTTAATTACGCAGCTTCACAATTCAAGGATATGTTTTAATTACGCACCTTCACAATTCAAGGATATGTTTTAATTACGCAGCTTCACAATTCAAGGATATTGTTTTGATTACGCAGCTTCACAATTCAAGGATATGTTTTAATTACGCAGCTTCACAATTCAAGGATATGTTTTAATTACGCAGCTTCACAATTCAGAAAAAGATGATTAAATACGTTTGGATAACATCAATCTAGGAGAGACAAGACACTGCGCACATTTCAGTCACAATAAAATACACTTTGAACTGAACCATGTTTCGCTACGTGCCTGCCTGTTAACCCCCCCCCCCCTTTTCCCCCTCCATCCTCAGCTCCCATCCCCACCTGTGCTTTCGTTGGCGCGGACGTTATACAGTGCAGGGACATCGCAGACGACGCGGGACGCTCCCACTGAACAGACGACACGCGCCGAAGCCGACGGTCGCAATGTTGGCCAGCAAAGCGAAAGCCGGATTATTGGGGTTCGTCTTCTTTACCCTTATCATTTTGCTTTTATTGATGTGTAACTTTCAAAGGTCTCCATGGCTGAATCCAGAAATCAAAGCTTCAATTTCTCGCCCGATGTTCAGTGTCGATGACAATCGAATGACAGAACACGACAACAGTTCCATTGTAGGAGACAACCGACTTGCAAACAACCCTTCTCAATCGGCCAGATTGGGACAAAAACGGTTGGATTTGAAACGACCGGCGAAATCTTCACCCAACGAGGTTTCTGGCGGTCATAATCCAACTTCCAAGGAACTGAACAGAGAGATGTTGACGACAGAAGTGAAAATGTACCAACTGGAAGAAACGGGTTCAAAATTACGGGGACATTCCACATCAGTGTCGAAGAGTAACAACGCGTCTTGCTACCCTCGTCTGTTCGCCATGGTTCCAGCCCATCCATCCGGTTGTGATGATAGTCATGCTGCTGCTGGTCGACGTTCAAGCCCTGTGCAGCATCTCTTCTTTCTGAAGGTGGGATGTTTGTACGTGTTTGTTGGCAGCTCTCTCTCTCTCTCTCTCTCTCTCTCTCTCTCCTCTCTCTCTCTCTCCTCTCTCTCTCTCATGGAATGGTCTTATGGAAATGCAGACATTCAAGTAGTTAATTCATATAAATATCTTGGAATGATATTTTCAACAAAATTAACTTTCCGCTACGCATGGGAAGAATCTCTAAGAAAAGGGAAAAAAGGTACTATTGAAATTCTGAAATCCCTGAGAAAACTGAATTGTACAGACTGTAGTATATTTTGGAAAATGTTTGATACACAGATAAAACCTCTCCTTACATATGCAGCTGAAATTTGGGGCTTACATGAAAATTCAATTATGGAAAAAGTACATACGTATGCTATGAAGCGTTTCATTCAAGTACCTATTCATTCATCCAACACCGTTTTATATGGAGAGATGGGCAGATACCCTTTGTACATAAGTACATTTGTGAAATGTATTAAGTACTGGTTGAAGATCTTGAAGCTACCCCAGTCCCGTTTTAGCTGGCAAGCCTATGATATGATGCTTTTAGAAATGGAAAAAAGGTAAAGAAAACTGGGCTCATAAAATAAAGAAAGTCCTTTCAGAACAGGGTTTTGGAATAGTGTGGATGGCCCAGGAAGTAGGGAATGAGCAACAGTTTATTGCGAATTTATAGACAGGCTTATTTGTTCTTTTAAACAGAATTGGCACTCAGATATGGAAAGTAAAGAAAAATATCGCTGGTTTTTCTCATTTAAGAATGTGTTTCATTCTGAAAAGTTTCTCAATGTCATAAGAGATAGATGGCACAGAATAAATTACGCAAGATTTAGGTTGTCACGTGAGCTGTCAATCGCCTAGCGGGCTGAGTGTAGTGTCGCCGTTCATTTTCGTCGCTTTGTGGCTGTTTTTGTGATCTTCTTCTTCCTAAAATACTGGTTCACTCAAAAACGAGTAGGTCACCAGCGCGCGTGATCGTGGACTGTAAAGTTTTGTACCAGGATGTATGTGAAGAACTGCTTGTTTTTCTGGATCTATTTTTGTGCCTCCCTCCCCATAGACTTGAGGATACTCTGGATTTTCTTCTTGGGCCAACCTTGCCAACACACTATGTTTTCGACCGGCGCCATCGTGTTCAGCCTGTGTGTCGCACGGGCAGGGACACTGCTGACTCGCTTTCTCGCCAACGCTTACTCACTCCAGCCTCTACCACCCAACCTCTCCCTTCCCGTTGCGGCGTGTAACGGCCCTCCACTGTCACACCCACCACCCACCCTACCCTGTGATGACCGACTTTACGTGTCACTACCCTCACCCTTTCTCTCGTCAAATCACTCGCCTGACCTACACCCGGGACCAGCTGCTGGCTGGCAGGAGCGACCTTCGCCCCTTGACCCTTCGCTCAACGTGACACTGCGGCATCTCAGGATTGGCCGTGACCTTCTTCACTGTCGCACAGCACGGAAGGGAGAAGGAAACGGAGGACGATACCTACAGTCGGTAACGTTGCCCATCTCTCTAACCACTCTCGTCACAACCACACTCACTCAGTAAACTGTCGCAACTTGATTCAAGTGCCTATGGCTCCTCGCACACAAACAACAATGAACATTTCGCTGACAGTTTTAAATGCCCAGTCACTTGGTAATACCTGTAAAAAGAAACGATCTGCTGTAAATTTATACTCTCCAATGATATCGACATTCTTTGCGTAACGGAAACGTGGTTCAAGGAAAGCGGCGATGAACCAAAGCTACGTGACCTGGCCCCAGCTGGCTATACCACCAAGTCCTTCCCCCGCCCCATCACGACCTGCGGGGGCGGAATCGCCTTCGTCATCTCAGATAAGCTGCTCCCCTATTGCCCTTTTGACTCTTCTTTTGATTTTCAGCATCGCACATTTGAACTTGTTCACCTAAAACTGTCCCTACCTAGCGCTCCTGTCACTAACATTTATGGGATTTACAGACCAGTACCCAGCAGAAAGAACAAATTTACGCCCAGCATATTTGTCAACAAACTTCCAGACTTTTTTAAATTTGTAAATGACCTTCCAGGAACATTGTTATTGATGGGCAACTTCAACTTCCATTTCAGTAAGCCCACAGTTGGATACACCCCGAGGTGTTAGAAATTTTAGATACTCTTGGACTCCAGCAGTCCGTGAATGAAATGACAAACAAACAGGGTAACATAGTAGACTGGGTAGTCTACAGAGACAGCGATCATCTTCTTAAATCCTCAAACGTTGACAATAACCTAGCACCAGCCGCCGTGGCGAAGTGGTTAGCGTCGCGGACTTCCCGGCTGGAGGTCGTGGGTTCGAATCCCATCAGAAGTCATGTGGGTTTTTTCTGCCCCGACCGGCTCCTACCCAGAGTTGGGTTGCTGCGGATTCAGTTAGGAAGACTGGGACCACACAGTCGAGTTTCATCCACTTAATGGATGCGTTTTCTGAGAGTGTTGCTCAAATTCCCTGACCAACACTGCAGGTGCCTGTATCTCTCAGGCCTGGTTGACGCCAGGATATATTATGAAAGGAAGCGTAGAGTACAGCCCTGTCATGTAGTCTCAGACCGAAAATGGAAATCCGTAGCATTATCTTAATCATCCTCATTATCATCGATCAGCATAAAAAAAAGTCTCAAATTCTGTGACCCTTCATGCCCTGCTCTCATGGTGACCTCAGTTTCGATGTCCTCTCCACGTCTGTGGCTTGGTTTGGTTCCGTCGAGGTCACTGGTATCGGCGAGTCCATGGGGGCTGTCGTTGGACGGACGTGGTGGCGCCCTCCGGAGGGAGAGCTTACTCACGCCGGCTCCGCGACTAAGCAATTATTGTCGTCAGTAGGGGCTTAGTAGGTGGTGTCCTGCGTATGTTAGATCAGAACAGGCGCCACTAAACACCACCGAAGTGACTCGGCAGCAGTGCAGTGTCTCCTCCGGTGGGTTACCTTTTGACGACTTGACATTGACTGTTCCCTGTGGATTGTCGGTCCGGGGCTGCGGTGGGGCCGACCGAGCTGTGGCTGTGGACGGGGTGTCGGAATGAGCGGCGGGGGTGCACTGCCTCTGTAGTGGGTGCAGAGGATGGGACAGCAAAAAAACAAAAAAAAATAATAAAATAACCTAGCATCGGATCATTATGCTGTGAAGTGTGAATTAGATATCGTTAGGCCCGCCATTCCAAAGACTTAACAAGGTAGTTAGGAAAATTTCTGCTATCAATATAGAGGCTTTCAAATCTGATCTGACCACGGCCATACCGAGCGAGCCATCGGCCTGTCAGTGCCCTCTGCCCTCCGTGCCACGCTTGATAAGCATGCTCCAGTGGCAGGCGCTTGATCACCGATCGCTCACTGTGTCAATGGCACAACACAATGGGTCCCGAGTTGTCGGAGGCCAAGCAGGAGAGGAGGGGGCTGAGAGGCGATGGCGCGCCACGGGACTGACTGTGCACAGGGAAATATATCAAACTGCGAGAAATCATGTTACTGACATTGTTCATCCAGCAAAAACTTTGTTCTATTCTTCAAAGATGTTGGCCTGTAATACGGCCAAGCAACTATTTAATGTCACAAATAGTCTCCTAGGCAAAGTCAGCTACTCCCTTCTTCCCACCATCTTCCAAACTCAAGAGCTCCCTCAGAAATTCTTAGAGTTTTTCAATGGCAAAATTGACACTATCCGTGAAAAGCTAGATTCTACTGCACCTGTTCATTCTCTAAATGACAAAGTTTACTGTGGACCTCCTTTGGCTTTCTTTAGCCCTGTTAGTCAAGACTATGTCAAAAAACTTTGTTTGCAATGCAGCCCTAAATCATGTGAACTTGATGCCATTCCCACTAACTTGCTCTTTCAGTGCATTGATGACGTCCTACCCCATCTTACTCATGTTATCAATACCTCTTTGTCCTCTGGTCACGTTCCTGAAATCTTCCGGTCTGCAGTGGTACGTCCATTGATCAAGAAACCTTCTTTAGATAAAAATGTTTTTAAGAATTATCGGCCTGTATCAAATTTGTCATTTCTATCAAAATTATTGGAGAAGATCGTTTTGGAACAAATTCTAGAACATCTCGAAAAGAATCATCTTTTGAATCCTCATCAGTCTGCTTACAGACAAGGCCATAGTTGTGAGACAGCACTCCTCCGTATAGTCAATGACCTCCTCTGCGGGCTTGACGATGGGAATGTTTCCTTATTAGCGATTTTAGACCTCTCCGCAGCATTTGACACGATCGATCATAATATTTTGTTCTCACGGCTCCAAACTTCCTTTGGATTCGAAGACACAGCTCTCGACTGGATTATCTCTTACTTGACTGGATGGATTCAGACAGTGTGTGTACAGGGTAGATACTCAGACAGTTCTCCTCTTAGGTACGGTGTGCCTCGGGGTTCTGTACTGGGCCAGTCCTTTTTGTGCTGTATGCTAGTCCTGTGTCTGACGTCATCAGTGGTCACGCCATGTCGCATGAGAGCTTTGCTGATGATACTCAGCTTCATCAGTCGGCTCCCATTGCTGAAATTGACTCACTGATTTCTCGGACGCGGGGCTGCATTGCAGACCTGAAGGACTGGATGACAGCCAACAAACTACAACTAAACGACAAGACGGAACTCATGTTCGTGACAAAACAGCCTAACCATCCTTCTCTGCCTTCAACTGTCACTATCAATGACTGTACTGTCTCTGTCTCCACCTCTGTCCGCAGTCTAGGGGTCATTCTTGACCAATCCCTCACCTTGAGAAACAGGTTTCAAATATTTGCAAGATTACCTATTTAGAACTAAGAAGAATCAGCTCCGTACGTCACCTTCTCTCTACAGATGCTACAAAAACTCTCATTTGTGCATTTGTCTTATCTAGAATAGATTACTTCAACTCACTTTTGGCCGGCCTTCCAAAATACCTGATAGAAAGATTACAGCGAATTCAAATCATGCAGCCCGAGTCGTCTGTAGAGCATGAAAATATGATCACATTTCGCCTCTACTTCACTCTCTTCACTGGCTATCTGTCTCAAACCGTATCTCGTACAAAATCTCAACTCTCACTTTCTCTGCTCTCTTTGAAAATGGACCTTCTTATCTCACAGATCTCCTTAAAATCTACACCCCCTCTCGACAACTACGCTCCTGTGCTGACGACCGCCTTCTACGAATGACTCGCTTCAGGACTACTACTGGTGAAAGACCTTTCTCTTTTCAAGCTCCAGCAACGTGGAACAGACTGCCAGACTCTCTCAAACATTCAGATTCTATCCCTTCTTTCAAATCTAAACTTAAAACCCATCTATTTTCTCATAATTAGTCAATGCTGTGGGAGGGGAAGGGGGGGGGGGGACAACCTAACTCATAGCCGTCTGGGCCTTTTTAAATATAGTGTATACTTATGTGTATGTTCTCCATTACATGTATTTGTTGTATGACTGAACGTTATGGGGTTAAGTGTTTGCAGTGATACTTGAAAAATAAGTGAATGTCACACTCGTAGGATTAAGATTTGTTTGTTATTGAAGTAATAGTATTTGTAGCTAGGTGTAGGGTGTACTATTGTATATGAGAAGGGCGAATGTAGTATGACTTTGTAAAGCGCTTAGAGAAATTCGTTTGATGAAGCGCTATATAAGAAACCATTATTATTATTATTATTATTATTATTATTATTATTATTTAGGTTGAGAACTTTAGGTTTTAATGCGAACAAAAGATGGTTTGAATTTGAAACATCCACAGAGTCTCCTTGTCCTGCATGTAGACACATTATGATGACGAAGAACACTTTCTGTTCCACTGTACTGCTTATAATGAAGTGCGGACAAATTATTCACTTTTCTAGTTAGATATAGCGAAAAGACAAAATGTTGCTGTCGCGTTATCATCAGATGATGAACTTGTAATTAAATCAGTTGCGAAATTCATCGCAGAAGCATTGAAAATTAGACAGATGGAGGATAGTGACATTTAAAATAATGCATTATAAGAGATATCTGAATGAATATTATCATTCATCGCCAGTGGAAGAGATCAGTAAGATGCATTGTCATCATTTGATCGAGTGGGTGGTCCAGTCAGTCTGGTGTGTGTGTGTGTGTGTGTGTGTGTGTGTGTGTGTATGTGTGTGTGTGTGTGTGTGTGTGTGTGTTTAATTGCATTACTCCTGTGCGTGAGGACATAAGGAAATGTTATGAATTTATTTGTTTTTAACCTTTGATTTGGTGCACACTAGGAATGAATGTGTACTATTTGTTTGCAGGAAAGGAAGAGGGAAATGTTATTGTTCTGTTACCTCTCCCCCCTTGTCAAATGACCTCTTTGGTAATGACATTTTATATCAAAGTGTCGAAGTCTCTCTCTCTCTCTCTCTCCCCTCTCTCTCTCTCTCTCTTCTCTCTCTCTCTCTCTCTCTCTCTCTCTCTCTCTCTCTCTCTCTCTCTCTCTCTCAATGGCCGTGAGATAACGGAACATGGCAGGAGACTGGCATCTGTACTAAACGTAGCCTTTTAAAGGTTGGCCTGCATGTGCTATATGCTGCGAGTGAGAGCTATTAACACATTTTGTGCTCTTCAGCTGCTGCAGTATCGGTGGCATTTTGGGTTTCAGTGGTTATCGTCCTTACCAGTCCTCTTGAGCTTATCTTCCCTTTCCACCTGTCTTCCTCTCCTCCACCACCTTCCAACCAAACCTCTAGCAGCCTGTGTCCCATTCCAGCCTCCTCCTCTCGATCTGCCCACCGTTCTTTTCCTGTGCCATCTCCCTTTCTTCATCCAGCCTGCACATGATCACAACGTTACGCATCACTGATTTCTAACGCTAGCTCAGTTGTTGAAGTGTTAAATGAAAAGTGGACTACAACTGTGCACTTGTTCAAACCCCGGATTACAGTTTTTAATGTGAGAATGCTTTGCCCCTGATCTCATTCTTCCTGTTATTTTAATGTACAGACTTTTAACCTAGGATTAATTTTCATCGTTTTTAAAGGGTAGGCCACAACTACTTCCAAAGGATAGGATAGAATCGAACGTGTTTTCTAAGTCCACAGACACACCACACCGTGTTCTGTTTCTACTCCTGCTAAGGAGGACATGTTTTCACTCGGTTAGTTTGTCAGTCTGTCGCTAAGATTACGTCAAAACTGCTGGTCTGATTCAGACAAAACTTTGTGGACACGTGGAATATGGATCAAGAACAGAACGATCGATCTGTTCCAGAAAAAAGGGCAGGGGAAGATTAATCCACGGCACTGATCGGGACGTCCACGGTCAGCAGGCGCAACGTTTCAACCACATGTTTTGCCCTCCACCCCACCCCCCTTCCTCCCCTTCTCTCTCTGTCTCTGTATCTCTCTCCCTCTCTTCCTCTTCTCTCTCTCTCTCTCTCTCTCTCTCTCTCTCTCTCTCTCTCTCTCTCTCTCTCTCTCTCTTATTGAACTGTTAATCTGGCTGATGGTGTAAGGTTCCTTTGGACGTGCCCATCAGCGGCGCCCATACCATGAAAAACAGAGGGGTCACTCTCGCTGAACGCGAGCTCTAACACACGGATCACCCCCCCCCCCCCCTTCCCCCTCATCCCTTGAATTTTCCGAACATCGTTTA
Source organism: Conus ventricosus (assembly GCA_018398815.1). Lineage (NCBI taxonomy): Eukaryota > Metazoa > Mollusca > Gastropoda > Neogastropoda > Conidae > Conus > Conus ventricosus. The sequence goes on along the minus strand of JAFLJL010001182.1, from coordinate 15,371 downwards.
ATACATTTTGGAGCGGATACGGATCAAAAGGCGGATTACAGTTGTGTGTGTGTGTGTGTGTGTGTGTGTGTGTGTGTGTGTGTGTGTGTGTGTGTGATATTTCTTAATGAAACAAAAATCGCCAGAAATGTCATAGCGGCGTCCCAAGACTGCTGGAAAAATTCATACGAGAGGCATTCTACTGGCGGGATGATCATTCTGCAACGTCGTCCTAGTGAGTACCATTGATTCGTCGTCCTAGTGAGTACCACTGATTCGTCGTCATAGTGAGTACCACTGATTCATCGTCCTAGTGAGTACCATTGATTCGTCGTCATAGTGAGCACCACTGATTCGTCGTCATAGTGAGTACCACTGATTCGTCGTCCTAGTGAGTACCATTGATTCGTCGTCATAGTGAGCACCATTGATTCGTCGTCCTAGTGAGTACCACTGATTCGTCGTCCTAGTGAGTACCACTGATTCGTCGTCATAGTGAGTACCACTGATTCGTCGTCATAGTGAGTACCACTGATTCGTCGTCCTAGTGAGTACTACTGATTCGTCGTCCTAGTGAGTACCATTGATTCGTCGTCCTAGTGAGTACCACTGATTCGTCGTCCTAGTGAGTACCACTGATTCGTCGTCATAGTGAGTACCACTGAATCATCGTCCTAGTGAGCACCACTGAATTGTCGTCCTAGTGAGTACCACTGATTCGTCGTCATAGTGAGTACCACTGAATCATCGTCTTAGTGAGTACCACTGATTCGTCGTCCTAGTGAGTACCATTGATTCGTCGTCATAGTGAGTACCATTGATTCGTCGTCATAGTGAGTACCACTGATTCGTCGTGCAAGTGAGTACCATTGATTCGTCGTCATAGTGAGTACCACTGATTCGTCGTCTAGTGAGTACCATTGATTCGTCGTCATAGTGAGTACCACTGATTCGTCATCATAGTGAGTACCACTGATTCGTCATCCTAGTGAGCACCATTGATTCGTCGTCATAGTGAGTACCACTGATTCGTCGTCCTAGTGAGTACCATTGATTCGTCGTCATAGTGAGCACCACTGATTCGTCGTCATAGTGAGTACCACTGATTCGTCGTCCTAGTGAGTTCCACTGATTCGTCGTCATAGTGAGTACCACTGATTCGTCGTCATAGTGAGTACCACTGATTCGTCGTCCTAGTGAGTACCATTGATTCGTCGTCCTAGTGAGTACCACTGATTCGTCGTCATAGTGAGTATCACTGATTCGTCGTCCTAGTGAGTACCACTGAATCGTCGTCTTAGTGAGCACCACTGAATCGTCGTCCTAGTGAGTACCACTGATTCGTCGTCATAGTGAGTACCACTGAATTGTCGTCTTAGTGAGTACCACTGATTCGTCGTCCTAGTGAGTACCATTGATTCGTCGTCATAGTGAGTACCATTGATTCGTCGTCATAGTGAGTACCACTGATTCGTCGTGCTAGTGAGTACCATTGATTCGTCGTCATAATGAGTACCACGGATTCGTCGTCCTAGTGAGTACCATTGATTCGTCGTCCTAGTGAGTACCACTGATTCGTCGTCATAGTGAGTACCACTGATTCGTCATCCTAGTGAGTACCATTGATTCGTCGTCATAGTGAGTACCACTGATTCGTCATCCTAGTGAGTACCATTGATTCGTCGTCCTAGTGAGTACCACTGATTCGTCGTCCTAGTGAGTACCATTTATTCGTCGTCTTAGTGAGCACCATTAATTCGTCGTCCTAGTGAGTACCATTGATTCGTCGTCCTAGTGAGTACCATTGATTCGTCGTCCTAGTGAGTACCATTGATTCGTCGTCATAGTGAGTACCATTGATTCGTCGTCATAGTGAGTACCATTGATTCGTCGCATAGTGAGTACCACTGATTCGTCGTCATAGTGAGTACCATTGATTCGTCGTCATAGTGAGTACCATTGATTCGTCGCCATAGTGAATACCATTGATTCGTCGTCCTAGTGAGTACCACTGATTCGTCGTCCAGGTGAGTACCACTGATTCGTCGTCCTAGTGAGTACCATTGATTTGTCGCCATAGTGAGTACCACCATAGTGAGTACCACTGATTCGTCGTCATAGTGAGTACCACTGATTCGTCGCCATAGTGAGTGCCACTGATTCGTCGCCATAGTGAGTACCCCTGATTCGTCGCCATAGTGAGTACCATTGATTCGTCGTCCTAGTGAGTACCATTGATTCGTCGTCATAGTGAGTACCACTGATTCGTCGTCATAGTGAGTACCATTGATTCGTCGTCCTAGTGAGTACCACTGATTCGTCGTCATAGTGAGCACCATTGATTCGTCGTCCTAGTGAGCACCATTGATTCGTCGCCATAGTGAGTACCACTCATTCGTCGCCATAGTGAGTACCACTGATTCGTCGCCATAGTGAGTACCACTGATTCGTCGCCATAGTGAGTACCACTGATTCGTCGCCATAGTGAGTGCCACTGATTCGTCGTCCTGGTGAGTACCATTGATTCGTCGTCCTAGTGAGTACCATTGATTCGTCGTCCTGGTGAGTACCATTGATTCGTCGTCGTAGTGAGTACCATTGATTCGTCGCCATCGTGAGTACCACTGATTCGTCGTCCTAGTGAGTACCATTGATTCGTCGTCCTAGTGAGTACCACTGATTCGTCGTCCTAGTGAGTACCATTGATTCGTCGTCATAGTGAGTACCACTGATTCGTCGCCATAGTGAGTACCACTGATTCGTCGTCCTAGTGAGTACCATTGTTTCGTCTCCATAGTGAGTACCATTGATTCGTCGCCATAGTGAGTACCACTGATTCGGAAGTCCGTGTCTACTTTATAATCGATGTCACCTCTTGTTAAGATGGTCTCCAATTACAGCTCTATGTCTTCCCCCAAAATGGTTCTGACACCTTCCAAGGCTGTTATTTCTTTTCCCAGATCGTCTGCTCTCATCCCTAAACCCGTTTTGGCTATTGACCGAGTCTGTGCGTTATTTCAAGAGGGAGCTGTGACTCCATTTTTCGTCTTTTTTTTCTTTTTTTTTTTTTTTTTTTTTGGCTGTCAGAGAGGGAGAAGAGATGGGGGTGGGATAGAGGATGTAGAAAAGGGAGTGTAGAGGCCGCTGCGTCAAAACCCTTGATCCCATTTAGACGAGAGAGACAGAGACAGACAGACACATAGACAGACAGACAGACAGACAGACAGACAAACAGACAAACACAGAGACAGAGAGAAGGGTTTTTTTGTTTGTTTCTTTCTTTTTTTCTTTTTTCTAAATTGATGAATTTTTCCGACACTTTCGTTTGTTGACAGTGGTTCCAAACACTCACTACCACCCACCCACCCCCACACTTCTCCCACCCAGCAGCAATCCCCTCCCCCACCCCCCTCCCTGACCCCTTACCTCCCCGGCACCCCCACTCCCTGCCGAGGAGTTACGTTTTCACCGTCAGCGAGGTGACGCAGAGAAAACGCCACTGATTTGAACAAAACTGGGTTGAAAGATGAAATGCGGCTCAACAAGGAATCTGTTGGGTGTGGGTGTGTATCTCGGGGATGAAAAATAATGAATTCAGGATCCGCTGGACCTTGACGGAAAGCTGCGCTCTCCTGCTGAGTGGCCCTCTAGTTGTGAAAAGCTTCCGACAGTCTACACCAGATGTGCACAGATGTTCGATTCAATCGATGTACGAAGTGAGTGTGTGTGTGTGTGTGTGTGTGTGTGTGTGTGTGTGTGTGTGTGTGTGTGTGTGTGTGTGTTTGTGTGTGCGTGCGTGCGTGCGTGCGTGCGTGCGTGCGTGCGTGTATGTGTGTGTGTGTGTGTGTGTGTGTGTGTGTGTGTGTGTGTGTGTGTGTTGTGTGTGTGTGTGAGAGAGAGAGAGAGAGAGAGAGAGGAGAGAGAGAGAGAGAGAGAGAGAGAGTTTTTGCTTCTCCACTTTTTCCTTTTTGTCTTTTTTTTACGGGGAGGATGGAGGTGAGGATGAACTAGAAACGACTTGGTGGTGGTGGTGGTTGAAATAAAAACACGGTGGAAGGAGGTGTGTTTATCTGTAGTAGAAGAAGAAGTAGTACTTCAGTTTTACGTCTGCTCACATCTGTGATATTAGACGAAGAGAGAGAGAGAGAGAGAGAGAGAGAGAGAGAGAGAGAGAGAGAGAGAGGAGAGAGAGAGAGAGAGGAGAGAGATGCATAAATGTCTGTGACCGTAAGTGTATGCATAATGTGGTTATCTAAGAGCATGTAAATGTCCCTCTAAACATCCCTACAACATACCTGCAAATAATCTTAAAGTAAATGCTTAACTGGACTACAAATAAAAGAAAAAATAATATTAAAGGCAAACTTTAAAGCTGAAAAGACATCACACAAAGACATGCCTGATAATGGTGGTAAATGAGCTTGAAGAGGTAAACAGTCAAACAGCAGATGCTTGCTGGTTATTCTTCGTTCTCCACAAATACATTTTGCTTCGTTGGTATATTTAGTTTTTAAGGCATCAAGTTTTAGTTTATAAGATATTGAAATGAAAGTTCTGTATTGGTACATATTTGTCACTTGTAAATGAGAAATGCTGCTTACATGTTCATAATTAATTAAAATAAGTATTTTTATCAGCCATACCAAGCAACGCATTTTTGTAGTGTTTTCTGAATTGGCACCAGACGGTTTGCTTTAATAATTGATTGACTTCAGGTAAAGAAAAGGGTGTATTCAATACTGTGGCGCACTTTTCATTTCTGGCTCCTCTCTTTGCGCATCTATCAGCTAGCTCATTACCAGAAATACCACAATGCGATGGAATCCAACAGAAGGTGACATCAGTTCCTTTACATATCAAGACATGAATAAGATGGCATATTTTATTTAGAAGAAAGATGTTTTTCCCTGAACTAATCCTTCTACATTTTCATGTCATTTTTGTTGTTGCTATTGTGTAGTACTTTTTAACGGGGGGGGGGGGGGGGGGGGGGGGGAGTATAGTTCAATGACAGTACCCAGATTTCATCATTCTACATATATTCAATGCCTGATATTTTTACTTCTAAAAAGATGATGAATTTATTTTCTTTTAACACACAGTTACCTTTCAGATGAACCTCTACAGTTACAGCATGAGCATGGTTTTATCAAACCGGGGACAGAATCTGAATATATAATGTAGAGAATGTAAATATGCGGGTTCAAGCTCACCCTATCTTATTTTGCACGAAACCCCCCCCCCCTTTTCACAAACAAATCACGTCCTTCTCATGCTAATTTTGGTCAAAATCAATACCTGTTTTACAACCAAACTTAACATGCAAAAACAGCAAAAATCGACGTAATCAGTACTTTAAAATGGGGGCCTTACGTGCAAAATAAGATAGGGTGATCGTGAACAAAGATATTTTACATTCTCTCCAGGGGCATAAAATCAGTATAAAAAAGTGCAAAACTCTTCACATCTGGCCACATTACTGATCACCCCTGGGTCTAACTTGAGACCCCCCCCCCCCCCCCCCCCCCCCCCCCCCCCCCGCCTCCGTTTCCTCTCCCATAATCCCCCTGGCCGCATGTCATTTCCGCCCACCAAACACATGGACAAGAACGGATAAGTCATTTTCATTCTTTTTTCGTTTTTCGTTGTTTGTACTGTCCCACATGTTAAATGTGATTTATTTTTTCGCCTGAAGAAGACCCAAGTGGTTGAAATGCATCGTGTCTTGTCTTGTGCTTTGTTTGTCAATGTCATTGGCGGTAAGTTCTAAACAAACTCTATTCCTAATCAATAACTTTGACAACTCTAATACAGTAAAGCCGATAAACACCGGCTTGTCCAACTTAACATCTTTTTTCTTCATCATAATTCCAACCAGGCTGTCGTTAAATCTTCTAAAGTCTTGATAATTGGGTTTAGAGGCCAACTTAATTGCTTGGTTTTCTTTTGTAACTAATTTCACATCTTTACGTTTGTGTGGATTTTCCATAGTTTTGCCAAAACAGCTGTTGTTCATCAGTTTAAAGAAGTCTTTTTCTGAAGCGTCAGTGGCTTGGGTTCTAACATCAGTATTCTTCTTGATGTATGGCCTCATAAAGGGCTCTTGATCACAGATAATTATTCTGTGAACAGCTCTTAGTTTCAGTCCGTGTTTTAAGTAAACCGGTAGGAGTCTGTAATGGCATACATATTTAGTTTTATGTCTAAGATTAGGCACAAGTTTAGGAGGTTCGATGGGGCTCATCTTTAATCTTTCTGCGGCTAGGGGGTAATCGTTGTGGAGATCGTGTAATTCTTTAGGATACTCTAAGTCTACTTCCAAGATTAGTCCTATTGGATTATCAGGCGAAAGCTGTGACAACATACCTAACACAGTATTAACATTATGAGGCCCTTTTATCATTGTAAAGTTTCTCAGTGGAAGCGGTTGACTCATGGCCCATCCATACAGATTGTTGGCGTCTAAGTACATTAGATAGTTGGACGGTTTAGTGGGATCATAATCGTCTAAATACTTGTTGTTGGCTTTGCAGTAAGGATGTGAGGCCATGCTAATACCTCCCCTTAGGCGTCTTCAATCATCTGAAGTGTGGGCAGATCAGATATTAAGTCAATCTGAATGTTTGTAGACTTTAAGAAGGCGTCCCAAGAAAGGCCTGGGGCAGAGATGTAATGTGATGAGTCTAAGCTGTAATGTTTCATGCATGTAGATCTGTAATTCTGAAAGACGTCTGCTAATAAACACACGTCAGCCAATAAATATTGATCATGATAATTACCCATCGTTTGGCAGTGTAATTCTGTCCAGGCTTTCTGAGCGTATTCATAGTCAGCATCAGTTATGTCTTTGCCTCTAAGACTAGAAAAGAAAGCGCCTTTAGGAGGAAGCGAGTCTTCATCAAACCTGTCCCACGAGTTCATGTATTCATAAGGATAGACGCCTTTACGCACCAAAGATGGATCAAAATATTGTTTAGTGATTGGAAAGTCTTGTAGCGATCCTGCTAATTTATCTAAACTAGCCATCAGATGTTGGGCTGAGTCATAAAAGGATAAACAATCAAGAGTAAAAGTCATGTACTTTTCTGAAGATTGTGCAATGCAGGTAACCCTCTTATATTCAGAAGTTACTGCTTGCATGATAAAATGAGAATCGTAGCCTCGTAGGTTATGAAAGAAGATAGGCAGTTTCCATTTTTTGGGGTCAACCTTAAGTTGAAGATTACAATTGTTGTGCGCGGCCCCTCTGAACTTTCCAGTAATGTGATCGTGGTCTCTTACTGTCACGTCTTTACTGTTAGGTGTTAGCTCTAAGCCGCAAATCCAGCAGTGAGTGGCTGAGTCATAGCGTTCTTGGTCTTCAGGAGTCATAACAATGTCTGAAAGGTTCAGTTCATTGGATAACTGATTGCAAAGTTGTTTCATCTGCTCTAAAATCTACTAGCTGCGTTAGGACCTCTATAAATCTCTGGGGTGTGTGTGCCCCATCTGACCTAACAACAACAAAGGCATAAGAACAGATCTGATGGTGGGTTAATAAGGTTGTTTTTTGTTCTTGGTGTGGACTGTAGTATTGCGGCAAGAGCGATTCAAAGTCAGCATAAACCACGTATGGCTCATTTGCATTTTGTGTAAATTTTTAAAGCTAACTTTAGACCCTAGTTTAGGTGTGAGGAGTTCAGTTTCACAGTCTACAAAACTTTTACAATGTTTCTTATGACTGGCAGCTGCTTCTATAGTTGGGATTCTAAACTAAACACCTTCTACAAAGCTCCTGTTTAGATTTATGCTTTGATGTATTTTCTAACAGTCTGCTTATTGTTCTGATTAATACATAGTGGCTCTTTGTACTATCTGCAAACAGTATCAAGTCTACATGATTCTTAAGTGAATCGCCTAAAGTAGGGGCATTGGGAGAAATCCTTAGAGGCACTAGATTGTCTACTGCAGACCATGTGTATACGTTTACGGTGATTGGGTTGTTTTGCTCTTCAAACTGAGATATACTTTCTATACTTACTGGGAAGGTTATGTTATTAAAAGTTCAGCTCTTGTTTGTATGCTTCATAATTGGATACTCTTTCTGCGTTCTTTTTAACAGGATGTAGATGCGCCAAAACGCACTACATAAAACACATGCTGTCAGGATTTTGTTGTTTAAGACTGCTCGTTTTAAAACTAACTCTCTTGGAAGAGGAAGGTAAGAATTGCCAACTATAGGATAGAACTTTGTTTGTTCAATCTAATTTGAAGGACCGTTCCTTCAGACCAGCAGAACGCGCAATTTTGCTTCTTCACTTGCATGGTTAAACTGTGTAAGCATGTAATCAGCCCATTCAGAATTAAAGTTGCGATAGCTAATAACTTCTTTCTGTTTAGTTGAAACCCAAACTTGCATGTTACTATCATCAGGCGGGTTTTATATATAATCAATCAGAACAGCCAACAACACTTTTACTGGCGGTTCCGTTGAAGAGACTCTGGGATTTTAGAGATAGCATGTGCTACGCTTTCCTGACGTTCGAGGGGTTAATGATGTCCATGTCTACTTCACTAAAACATATTGCTTAATTGTTTGTTTACTACCTTTCACCAGTGCGCTGGTTGGCAGTTTTCAAACTCAGACACGCTTGTGAGGCTCATTTTTTAACTCAAATATTTACGTAAATTAAAAAAAATAAATGTAAATAAAAGTAAGTAAAACGCGCTTTTTATTCTTCACCCAAGCGTTGCAACAACTCCGCCGATGCGGTCCTAAGCCCGCGATGAAAAGGAGGAAGTTGTGCGTGGGGCTAGCAACCCCACCACGTAAAAACCATGCTTGCTACAGAAACCAACACTGCAGAAATTTCAAAGGATCTACGGAAAACGACCCGGAGGAGAGTATATGAAGCGGACCAGCCAAACCTTCTGTCAAGAAGAAGCTGACCCGCTGATGAAACTTCTCTCCTCCAAGACCGCCTCACGGATTGGAGTATGGAATATACGAAAATGTACGAAACTGGAAAGCAGCTCAGGTGGCTAGAGAGATGGACAAGTACAGGCTGGAGATACCCGGACTGAGTGAGGTGAGATGGACGTCATCAGGGAAAGTCACCTTAGCATCGGGCCACCAACTGCTGTATCAGGACCGCCGGATGAGGGGGGTGTGCACAGAAATGGAGTTGGACTCATGTTGACCAAGAAGCAAGCAAGAGCCTGATGGAATGGGAAACCGGTCAACGAGCGAATACTAACAGCTAGATTCTTCTCAAAGTTTCAGAAGGTCGCATAGTACAGTGCTACGCCCCAACCAACGTGGCTGAAGAAGACACCAAAGAAGAATTTTACCAACAACTACAAGCTGTAATGGATAAGTTGCCCAGAAGAGATGTCATCATAGTGATGGGAAATATGAATGCCAAAGTTGGCGGTGACAATATGTGGCAGAGAACATGTGATGGGAACAGAAGGACTGGGTACATCAACGAAAACGGAGAACTTTTTACTAACTTCTGTGAAATGAACGACCTCATCATCGGAGGAACAGTTTTCCCACACCGCAAGATAAACAAAGTGACATGGAGATCACCAGACCTGAGCACTGAAAACCAAATAGACCACTTCACGATCTCAAGGAGATGGAGACAGACCCTACAAGACGTGAAGGCATGCAGGGGTGCAGATGTGGGATCAGATCACAATACTTCTGGTGGGCAAGCTGAAGATCAAGATTGCCAGGAACAAGATACAGGCAACAGAGGCACCCACGCTTTGACACCACAAAGCTGAAGTCAGAAGAAAAGAAGAGGGAGTTTGTCATCACCCTGAACAACAGATTCCAGGCCCTCGCAGACCTGGAGGATGGCTCGCTGGAAAAGAAATGGGAGCGAGTGAGGAGTGCCTTCGATGAAGCCAGTCAAGAAGTGCTAGGATACAGGAAACGACAGCACAAACCATGGATCTCGGAAGAAACCATCAAGAAGATAGAAGAGAGATGAGAGACCAAACAGAGAGAGATCCAAGCCAGAACAAGAGCACAGAAACAACGTCTTCAACAGGAGTACAGCAAACGAGACAAGGAAGTGAAGAAGAGTGCCAAAAAGGACAAGCGAGACCATGTAGAAAAACTGGCCACATCAAGCACAGGAAGCAGCGGAGAAGAATGATATGAAGACCCTCTACACCATCACTAAGCAGCTGGGCGGTAGGAAAACCAACACAAACCGACCAGTGAAAGGGAAGAATGGAAACATCTTGAGCAAACCAACAGAGCAGCTGGACAGATGGAGGGAACACTTTAGCGAGCTACTCAGCGGTACGCCAGTCAAGACACCACCACTCAGCGAGGAAGGAGAAGACCTGATGTGAACCTAGGGCCGATCAGCAAAGAAGAAATCATTCAAGCAATCAGGAAGACAAAGAACAGGAAAGCCCCAGGAACTGACAACATCACACCGGAAGTGCTCAGGGCAGAAGCGACGGTCACAGCAGACATCCTGATGGACTTATTTCAAGAGGCCTGGGAAAAGGAAGAAGTGCCGAAAGAGTGGAAAAAGGCTACATCATCAAGATACCAAGAAGGGGGATCTCAGCGAGTGTAAGAACTGGAGAGAGATACAGCTGCTGTCACTACCTAGTAAGATCTTCACGAGATCATCTAGAGAGGATCCGGGCAGCTGTAGACGAAAGCTGAGAGACGAACAAGCAGGATTTCGAGCAGGAAGATCATGTGTCGACCAGATAGCCACGCTCCGAATCATCATCAAGCAGTCTCTTGAGTGGCAGTCACCAATCTACATCAATTTTATCGATTTCAAAAAGCATTCGACACAGTGGACAGAGAAGTAACATGGGAAAATCCTGAGACACTATGGAATTCACTCAAGATGGTAAAATCATACAGAGCCTGTACAAGGACACAACGTGTCACGTCATCCACAACACGAGTGTGTCGGAACCCTTCACAGTGAACACCGGGGTACGTCAGGGATGTTTGTTGTCACCGCTGATCTTCTCTCTTGTGATCGACTGGGTGATGAGGACAGCGATGAACCCACCATGCGGGATCCAGTGGACACTCATGCAGAAACTTGAGGACCTGGATTTCGTGGACGACATCAGCTTGCTGACCCACACCCTCCACCACATGCAGAAGAAGACCGAGAGCCTCCGCAGCACAGCCAGTAACACTGGCTTGGAGATCAACGCGGAGAAGACAAAGACCATGAGAGCCAACACAAGCCAGGCTGAAGCAATTCGCCTAGGGGAAAAACAGATAGAAGATGTTGAGAAATTTACCTACCTAGGAAGCATTGTCAACAAGACAGGAGGTACTGATGATGACATCAGGGCCAGAATAACCAAGGCAAGATTTGCTTTCACCACCCTCAAGCCCATCTGGAGGAGCGCAAACGTCCGTCTTCACACCAAACTGAGACTGTTTAACACCAATGTAAGACCTGTGCTGCTGTATGGCTCGGAGACCTGGAGACCCACCAAAGGGCTGGAGCGCAAGTTGCAGGTCTTCATCAACACATGCCTGCGGCGGATCCTCCGCATCAGGTGGCCTGACAGAATTGCAAATGAGGAGCTATGGCGCCAGACAGATCAGAGACCAATCGGAGACACCATCAGAATCCGAAAGTGGAAGTGGATCGGACACATCCTACGCCGAGGCCCGGACAACATCGCACGGCAGGCACTGGATTGGAACCCGCAAGGAAAGAGAAAGCGAGGCCGCCCAGTGACAACTTGGCGTAGGACTCTGAACAGCGAGCTGAGTTCCATCAAGCTGTCCTGGGGTGAGGCAAACTGGGCAGCCCAAGACCGCACATGCTGGAAATCTGCAGTGAAGGCCCTATGCTCCCGATGGAGCGAAGAGGATTAAGTAAGTAAGTAAGCAAGCGTTTGCAACACTTCAAGACACGTTAACCTTACAATAACACCCGCCAATATTTTAGCTTTTTCTGAATCACTACAGTCAATGTTCATCACTTTGATTGCTTCGTCAAATAGTTCACTATGATCTTTTATTATATTGTTTACATCATTCTCAAACCCAAATCACTAAAATCAATGTTTAATACTTTCATTGTTTCGTCCAAATAGTTCATTACAATTCTTTAATCAGATTCGCTGAGTTCGCAGCCATTTTTAAATCTAAATAAAAAAAAATAATTGTAATGTAAATTCAGCTATTTTCATAGTCTTTTCAATCGTAAAACCTGATCTTCATTAAAACGAATAGCTACTCCTTCAGAGTCAGTAGAAACAGTCATATTAACATCTTCAGGAGCCATATTATCACTAAAATGGCAACAACTTTATAACTGGTTGGGGCCAAGAATCTGGTATTTTACTGATGACCTGCTTCACGCTTTCTCGCATATTTATACGCTCAAAAGATCAGTAATTAATTCTTCAAACCTGCTCTTTAACTGATCTTTATCGGCCTCCTCTCCCAATCCAACTCGTAAAGTATATTAATAAGCTCTGTAGCTACTTCGGGCTTCATTTTTTAAACTCAAATAAAACGCCAATTAAAAAATAAGTAAGCTGCAGCATGGGCCTGTAACACACACTGCAACGCGCTCTGCCAAACGATCAATAAAGGCAGCTAAGGTCTATTTGAGCCCTGGGTTTTCCACTCTCTAGTAGTAGTTGTCTAGTATTGATTTCTACCTTCCTTGTTAACACATGCACAAAGTAATCATTACAATCAAAATAAGCAAAACAATGTGCGTTTGAATGTGATCATGGGTTTGGTATGGAAGGCGGGTTTGTGGTTATGTACAATGTGCCAATTGGATTTGAGGATCCTACAGATGGGGAGGGTGTGCGGGTGGTAGAGGAGGTAGGCTGTGGGTCTGTCTGTCTTGGTTGGATGCTGGGTGTCCAGAGCAGATGTTCTGGATACACCAGAAACTCATTGCTAACTCAATCAAAGAAGAAATCAGACTCAACAATCTACCACTACAGCCAGCTCCTCATTATGACAGACACCAAACAGCCCACCTTCTACCTACTCCCCAAAATACACAAAATGAACACACCTGGCAGACCCATTGTTTCAGCCTGCAGCTGCCCCACTGAACACATCTCGCAATACCTAGACTTCCTTCTTCAACCCATAGTACAAAGCCTCCCCACATACCTCAAAGACACAACCACACACACTCAACATGATTAACTCGCACAACACAGACCCCGCTTTTCAACCCAGCCTCCTCTTCACACTTGACGTGTGTGTCACTCTACACCTCCATCCCCCACACTGATGGACTAAGGGCCCTCACATTTTTCCTGGACAAACGGCCCCCCCAACCAACAACACCCTCCCACCACCACACTGGTCAGACTCGCTGAATTAGTCCTCACCCTGAACACATTTCAATTCAACAAGCACACATTTTCACAAATTAGCGGTGTTGCCATGGGTACCAAAATGGGACCCGCCTATGCCTGCCTCTTCATGGGACACTTGGAACACCGCCTACTCAACACATACACAGGCCCCACACCTGAACTGTACAAAAGGTATATCGATGATGGACTGGGAGCCAATCTATGCCAAAACAAGACCTCCTCAACTTCCTCAACTTTGCCCAGACCTTCCATCCATCTATCCGACTCACCTACCACCATTTCGCAGTCCGTCAACTTCCTAGACATCACCATCTCCCTAGAAGAAGGCCTACTCAAAACCTCCATTTTCTACAAACCCACCGACGCACATGCATACCTAGACTACTCATCCTCCCACAACCCACACACTAAAGACAGCATCCCATACTCACAATTTCTCCGTCTTCGCAACTCTGCTCCAGCGAGGAAGACTTCACTATACAAGCAGCCAAAATGTCACAATTTTTCACCAACCGCGGATACCCCAGTTCCATCATCAATGCAGCACTCCGCCGCACCATAGCTGTATCCAGAACATCTGCTCTGGACACCCAGCATCCAACCAAGACAGACAGACCCACAGCCTACCTCCTCTACCACCCGCACACCCTCCCCATCTGTAGGATCTCAAATCCAATTGGCACATTGTACATAACCACAAACCGCCTTCCATACCAAACCCATGATCACATTCAAACGTGACAAAACCTCAAAGACCTCCTCGTGCGGTCCAGTTTGAACAGAACCACAGCTACACCACCAGGTACTCACCCCTGCTCCAAACCAACTGCAAAATCTGCCCCTCACCAAACCAGACACCATCCTACAGGGCCCCAAAGACTCCTTCACAGTCAAACGCACATTCTCATGTCAGAGCCGCAACATTATATATGCCATCCACTGCCAGCTGTGTGGCAAGATCTACATAGGGAAACGTCACGCACACTTGAAACACGCATCTCTGAATACCTGGCCGATATCCGCCACCACGACCCAAACCCGTCGCCCTACACTTCAACCACACCCAACACAACATCGACCATGTCAAAGTCATGGCACTCTGGCAGTCACAGAGTGACAGCTTTGAACGCGCACAACTCAAGAATCCCATCTCATTGCCAAACTGGGCACACTACACCCCAAGGCATCAATATCCAACAATAACCAAACACACATACTCACCTCTTCCACACCAGTTGGCAAAATCCCCTACCAACACACACACATACACACACACATACACACACACTTACATACACCACCACCACATCCCCTTCACTCACTTCATACAGGAGTTACAGCAACCCTCCATCTATTTAATCTTAGTTTTGTATTATCCTTCCCCTTAAATCCCTCCCCCCCCCCCACCCCACCCTTTTTTTTTTTTTTTTTCCCCTTACCATTATTAGAAATCCACCATTACCACAACCATCACAAAGATATCACACCATCCAATAAACTGGACACACAACCCTATCATATCACACACACACACACCTCCCCTGACGCAACCCCCCCCCCCCCCCCCCTCCGTTTCCTCTCCCATAATCCCCCTGCAGCATGTCATTTCCGCCCACCAAACACATGGACAAGAACGGATAAGTCATTTTTCATTCTTTTTTCGTTTTTTCGTTGTTTGTACTGTCCCACATGTTAAATGTGATTTATTTTTTCGCTGAAGAAGACCCAAGTGGTTGAAATGCATCGTGTCTTGTCTTGTGCTTTGTTTGTCAATGTCATTGGCGGTAAGTTCTAAACAAACTCTATTCCTAATCTTGCTTCGTTCGCCGCCGTCAGTCACTCCATTTTGAAGTTATTGATGTTAGAATTTCTGTACGACTACTTTAAAACCACTGTACCCAGAAGCAAGAGTCCTTTACACAGACACTGATAGTTTTATTCTAGACGTCCCACAGAAGACTTCTATAAGGATTTAGAAACAGAAGTAGCTAAAGGAATGATGGGTGGTACGACACATGCACTAAAATCCTAAAGACAGATTACGT
>JAFLJL010001181.1:216066-237768 GCA_018398815.1 Conus ventricosus | reverse complement strand
GGGCCATCCATCCTGGTCCATTCTTTGATGTTGTCCATCATACGCGATCGAAATATACCGTTTTTCTTACTGATTTGACCAAGCAACTCACAGCGAAATTGCCCCCCCCCCCCCCCCCACCGCCCCCCCCTCCCCCCACCACCGCCCCCTCCCCACCGCCCCCCTCCCCTCCCCCCCCCACCGCCCCCTCCAACACCCCTCCCCCATTGCCCCCCCACCACCCTCACCCCCTATCCGTTGAACGGTGCTGGGCAATGCGCCCTGGGGGCCACGCCAAGTGACACGCTTCGCAGACGACAGAAGCGCGATGACACTTCCAATGTAGCGGTTAAAACGGGAACAACCTGAGTTGACACGCGTGGGGCACGTGCAACTCTCTCTCTCTTCTTCTTCTCTCTCTCTCTCTCTCTCTCTCTCTCTCTCTCTCTTCTCTCTCTCTCTCTCTGCGGGGAGGGGAAGGGGGGGGAGATGTGCATTTTTCCCTATTATTTTGTTTACCTTTCACAAAAACAAACAGATTTCCAAACACCTGCTTTTAGTACAATTGACGGAATTTGCATTTGTGCCTTAGCAGTAGTTTACTATTTCATGACGATAGGTCGATCATCTTCCCTCTTTACAAAGAATGGCGAAGGTAAGAGGTATGGGGGGGGGGGGGGGGGGGGGGGAGAAGTATTTTGGCTGGATATCTGTAATTTTGCCGTGCACTCTCCCACCCACCCCCCACTCAACCCTCCCTTCGCCACACTGCACCCATTTCACACCATAACCTGTATCCGCACCCCCAACACCTGCATAGGCGAGACAAGTCAGCTGAAGCTACCAACTCCTCCCCCTCCCCCTCCCCTCCCCTCCCGCCCCCACCACCTTCATCTCCCAGGAAGTCTGGATAAAGTTGCATAACTTGACTGGAAACTGACTGACACGCGAAGCAGACGACCAAATTCAGGTGACACTTCCAATGTCGCCTTCGTATTATTTGCAAAATGTTGATATGTCCGCGTGGCGCCGCGAGCATCTGGAACGCAAAAGACTGCGCTCATCACGATTAAACCTTTATGATCCTAAAAATCTGAATCAAGCCATTCTCTGACGGAACCTAACGGTCACAGCCCCACTATCTCTCCCCCACGACCTGCACAGACAACTTACGCACACGCATACAGACAAACGCGAAATCCAGCAAATGCAAGCACGAATGAACGCACGAACAAACACATGACAGAGGAAAAGACAGAAACACAGACAGGCAGACAAGCATCAGGTGTGTTTTGTTGTTGTTGTTGTCTGAGATTTTGGCGGTGGTTTGGTTGCGTTTATTTTATTTTTTCTTTTAAAATAAAATGGTGATAAATTTGAGGGCTTTTAGGAGGATGGGATACCGTGGTTCTTGAATGCACATTTTGGGAACCGGTAGTCTCACAAGTCACAATTATAATTCTGTCACTTTGCATGGTCGTATTTTTGAAAAAAACCCACACACACACACACAAACCGAAAATGCATTAAATGATTCCTACAAGAAATGCAGACAGAATCCAAAGACAGTGTCAACAGTTTCGTAATATTTGATTGACTCGTGTCAGACGCTCTGACCAGTGCACTTGCGACGGAAGCGGGTTTGGGTGGGAAGGGGAGGGGAGAGGGGGGGGGGGTCGGTCAAAGCGTCTTGTTTTTTGGATTGACACATGATTGGACGGTTGACATAAGTGGATGGGTGGGGTGGGTATGTCTGGGGTGGGGTGGGTACGTCTGGAAGGGGTATCTCAGAAGCTATATATAGGACCAGAAAAACAATATTTCATGCACAACATTTCACAATGGCTTCGGTGATAAGAGGCGAACGTGGCGGTCTGTCCTTGTGCATCAAGACTTCAGGTAACCACAAGCATCGGGAGACCGCACGCGAAATCCACTGGCGCTGTTGGCGCAGAGACTGCCGAGCCAGAGTCAGAACAAACCTGTTCGACATCAACGACCCGACTGCCCAGATCAGAGTCCTCCACCATGACCTCCATAACCACCCCAGCGACACACCGCCCTTATACAGAGAGGCCAGCTGCGCGAGATTCTCATCAGTGAAGTTGGGTGGACCCAACACGTCCCTCTGCGCGCGTCTATAACGGCGAAGTGAACAGACTGCGGAGAGCTCAAGGTGGTGGTGACAGGAGCCCATTCCGGCCTACCAGACCTTCCGGAGCACCATGCACAGAGCGCGGCCGTCTGATGCCGCCGATCCCTCAGAACATTGCGGACGTTGACGTGCAGGGCCATGGGCGGAAACTTGGGGGCAGGAGCAATTCCTCCTCCATGAGACAACGGCTGGGGAGTGTGGATCTTCGCCACGAGAGAAAACCTCGTGAATCTCAGCCGTTGCCAGACTGTGTACATGGACGCGACGTTCAAGAGCTGCACACGACCTTTCGGTCAGTTCTTCACTATTGTTGGCAACCTCGGTGGTTCATCATACCCTTCGTGTATGTGCTGATGGACAACCGTACAGTCGGCTGACTACCGCCAGTCTTGCAAGTCGTCAACAAGCCGTCCGACGTGAAACTCACCACCACTGGAGACCCCAGCTCGTGGTGACCGACTTTGAAGTAGGACTTTCCATTTCTATCGAGACCGAGTTGCCTCAGTTCGCACGTCCAGTGCTACTTTCACTTTGGCCAGGCGTTGTGGAAGCGGGTTCAGCGTCTGGGGCTCGCAGGCGACTACCAGCAGGATCCTTTGCTCCAACAAGCAGTGAGGCTGCTCATGGCTCTGGTTATCTCCGGGCCTTGGTGCAGATGAACTTTAACACGCTAGTCGGCAGCCGGAGGGTCAGGCGTCTGGTTGCCGTGTATCCTGCCCTGGACGACTTCCCCAACTACGTCGGAGGACCTACATCCAGGCCGGATGCCCCTTCCCCCCACCTGTCTGGAACGTGTCTTCCCGAATATGGACCAACGGACAAACAACAACGTTAGTGTAAGTATATATTTTGAAAAATCACAAATAGCAATATGCACTAGCAAATGTTAGAGAAAGCATGCACATAGAAATTGGTCCCCTCGCAGAGACTATTGACTTAATAATTGGAAAGACTTCGGATGCATCGCGTAGCCTACGTCAGACAACTGAAGTTACTCGTCACCGAGGCTTGGCGTTGCACCCTGCTTTATTTCTGGAACTTGAATGTTCTGTTATGTTTCCAGTACACTATACAATTATATAACACTTTACATTTCGCGTAATTGACAATTTCGGACAGCAGCACGGTTCTCTCTGCTTGATGTGTGTTCCCTCCCCCCCCCCCCCCCCCCCCCCCCCCCGGGCGCGCCCTAAACAACAGCTTTTCTCTGTCATGCTAATGGTGTCCGTGTCTTTTATTTGCAGCGTACCACCGCAAACTCAACGACGCCGTCAGGACCCGCCATCCCAACCTGTGGTGCTTCATCCGCCAGCTGAAAGACCACCAGACGCTGACAGAGGAGGCGGTCCTCCGCTACGAGAGGGCGACGCGCCAACCAACCGACGCCGCCGCAAGTGGAGAGAACTCGAGACACGCCTTCTCCGCCTGAGACAGGAGTACGTGGGAGGCCACGGACCATTGGACGCTACTGGCGCGCTGTGAGCCATTTGACCCTGCATGCATAGGACCCAGCATGACCCAGGTTGAAAGCAAATGACATTGACATTTAAGGTTTTATTTATTTATTTATTTATTTTATTCATATTATTTCATTTTTTTCATTTTTTTTTTTTTTTTTTTTTTTTTTTTTTTTGCGTTTCCGAGATCATCCCTGACTTTGACACGTTGACTTTGAGAGAGAAGCTCTGGTCGTTGTTGTTTTTTTTCTTTTTTTTTTGCCCCCTTTTTTTTTCCACATTCTCATACCAACTTTGTGAGCGTCTGTTCAGATCTGATCAGAATTTTCAGCAGGAATTATGCATTATCCTTTTAAAATGTGTTTTGACATTCCTCTAATCCTTATCATGGCAATGGTACAGGAATAAATAATGTTTTGCCTTGGACGCTAGCTCGTTTCCTTTTCCTTTAGCTTACGTACAAAGGCAGGTTACCTGGAAATCTATACCCAAATTGTGTTGCAACAGTCCAAAACCGTTCTCTTTTTTTTATTATGAAATTTACCAGGTTGCCAGAACATGCCATAGCTGCCAACAGCCATGACCAAACAACTAAAGAACTTTTGAAACCGACGTTAAAATAATTTCCTTGTGATGTCATAATGGGCAAATGGCAGTATGCACTGTGTGCATGATGCTATCTACAAAATATTGTCCGATTCTCTTGAAATTTTCCGTAGAATTGCAGAGATATATGGTGTGCGTGAACCTTGAACCCTCTGCAAGTTACTTATGAAGAGTTTATGGTTATTTTTCTATGTTTGATTAAATATAGGAATCGACGATTTAAAAAAGATCATAACACTCTTCATAAGTGCGTTCCATTGCACATGTAGTCCACACAATTTTGGTGATTTCCGGTGACCCTGCTGCCTTAAAACAAGCGCCTCGAGAGCGCGTGGCGCGCGCCAATGTGTGTGTGTGTGTGTGTGTGTGTTGTGTGTGTGTTTGAAAACGATGAAAATGCCTGCTTTTATCAATTCTCACTCTTCAACGAAGTCCGAAGTAGTTTGTATCGATGCATGCTTGATTTGACTTTTTAACGTAACATGATTTTGAACAATTTATTGTCTTTCTTCTGTTTTGTTCAGTGCCTGCAGAAGGTTTCAATGAAGTTGAAAATAATGAAATTTGATTTTATCAAGCTTCGGACCTCGTTGAACTGTAGGAATTCACATGCTCGATGTGAGCTTCCATTGTGATAATTTCAAGCACGAGTGAATTAAAAATAAGTCCTCGAAAGTGAAAAACGGGAATTTGAAAGTTAAAAATAGTGGACTGGTGGGCAGAAGAACAAGTAGAAAAAGATGAAAGTCGGAAGTATGCCCATAGGGAATAGAATGTACGAGCTTTCGGCTAGAGAACTATAAAAGGCGGCTTTTGGCTCACCCCGGTCTCCCCCCGGCTTTAGCCGGTATCGACCGGGCGAATCCAAAAGCCGCCTTTTATAGTTCTCTACTAAGCATGACTTCAATACCAAAAAATAACGACCCTACAAACATACATACTGTGTAGGGTTGTCCGTTTTCAATACTAATTTACTAAACTTTTCAGATTTTAGTTTTTGCTTAATCCTATGTTTTTCCTGATCGTTTTCAATAACATCATTTTCACGCAAACATTCATCAAATGCATCTCTGTCTTTCATGTGAAATAAAACTACAGTCTTTAATTGTTCTCTAAAGTCTTTAAAACCGAGTTATATTTTTGACATAAAATCCACACACTTATCCCAGCATGTCTTCCACTGAAAGCTAGTGTACACACACGCACACATGCACACACACGAGTGCGCTGAAGTGAAACCATACCTCCCCGCTTGCCGCGCAGGGAATTCAATGACTTTCAAAAGCCTATTGAAATTTGAAACAAACCCCCACCACAGCAATCACACACACCCAGCAGACTTGATCCTACTGGGCATGCGTTTCGGGCGGTTGACTCTAATGCCGGCATTTCTACGTTCTCTAGGGTGCAGTTATGAATAGCGATTGATTTCTATTGCCTGCAGTTCTGAATAGCGAGATTTCTATAAGTGGCTGAAAGGATCTTGCTCAGTCATTCCCGCCTTTCATAAAACATATCAAAACATGTTTCTTACCTTCCCCAAATCACAAGACTAGACAGAATCAGCTGATTAGTAACAGTGACGACATTTCCGCCAAACACTTGTGTTGTTAGCAACCTAGCCTAGTGATTTTGTCATTTCTCCCCGGTGCTGTGGTGGTGTGAAGACGTGACTGTGTGTGATTTCCAGTTAGGAAAGCGTTGTGACTTTTAAACTTTGCTGATTGATACCATGTCTCAAGATAGCATTTTTTCAGAAGAAGAGAGGGATTTACTAGGTAGTCCTTCTTCACAAGAATTAGCACAGGAAATTAGAGTTTCAAACGCTGCACATCAAGCTCTGTTGGATTATTCTATTCAAGAAACGTCACTTATTTTCCCAATCATGAGTACTGAACCTACTCAACAACCAATACCTCAGTCATCTACTGCATCTACTACATTGCCACCTCCATCTGCTTACAATTGGACTGAGGAAGAAAAGCTGTTGTTGCATGAATATTTTGTTTACTTTGGAAAAATGAAAGATGTTGTTACCCAAGCTCAACTGCATGGACCGCAGAAACTGCCAAAAAAACCCAAAAGAAAACTTGAAGCTTTATTCAAAGAAAGGGAAGGTACAATCAAAAAGAGCAGGAAAGAATTTTCAACTCCAGCAGAACTTCATGAATACCTTCTTGCAAACAAAGCTGACATCGGAAAAAAAAATAACAAGAGAGGTATTTACAGATAGCCTATTTAACGCTGAAAGTGAAGATGAAATCATCAACAGACTGAAAAGAGGGGTCAGGAACATTCGAAGGCAAGATGCACAAACTATCATGATCTACATTCAATTTGGGAATTTTTTGAATTTGTGTAAAGATTGGCATGAGACTCGGCAAAAACAGGGGAAATACAGCAACATTGGGGAGACTGGTTGAAGGAAAAAACTGGATATTCTGATGACCACGCTAGAAAACTGCGTGCACTTGCAAGTGTACTTTTTGGATTTAAACAGTTTTTTTGTGTTGGGGCTTCCTTTAAACTTCTTCCTCAGTAGACTGAACGCAATTAAAGTCATGCTGCAGGTTCCAGAATATGCCGACTACTGGAAACAGATCCCACGTGTGCCAGCCGACTTGGAGCAGCAACATTCACAGTAGAGCGCCTGTCACAAACCACCCAGCAAGGGGAAATGACATGATTCTAAAAATAACGGTTATGCATAACCGGGGCTCTGCTTCAACTTCTTCTTGCTCCACATGCTTCAATGCTCCTATTCAACGTCCTGCTTCAAAGGCTGCCTATTCAGGCGGCACAGAGTGACTTTATTCAACTGTCTTGTTTATTGAATCAAGCTTTTGATAAATGCACTTGGTGGCTGCTTTGAATAATCTTCAGTTGGCAGAGAGACTGACAGCCTGCTTGAATTTACGGTGCTCAAGCGCGAACCATAAACCCCTTTCACATTTCCCATGCAAGCACCTCCCTATCTTGTGTGTGTGCGTGCGTGTGTGCGTGCGATCGTGCTTGTATATATGTTGTTATTGATATTGTTGTTGTTGTTGTTTTGCTGTTTTACTGATAATAAATATATTATATTCTGAACATTCGTTTCTTATAAATAATCAAAGGCGCACGCACACCTCCCACCCCGCGCATGCACACACTCAAGTCACCCCAAGTCACTTCTAAGTTCTTACTCAAGTTGCCCTCAAGTCATCCTTAAGTCATCCACAAGTTCTTACTTAAGTCATCCTTAAGTCATCCTCAAGTCATCCTCAAGTCATCCTCAAGTTGTCCTCAAGTCATCCTCAAGTCATCCACAAGTTCTTACTCAAGTCATCCTCAAGTAGTCCTCAAGTCATCCTCAAGTCATCCACAAGTTCTTACTCAAGTTCTTACTCAAGTTACCTCAAGATTGTAATTAAGTCATCCTCTAAGTACAACTAAGTTCTTATTTAAGTTATCTTATAATTATCAAAAAAAAAACAAGACAATCTATGTTTTTATCTTAAATAGTAGATGTCTAATATAGTACACACACGCCTCAAAAAACGCGTCATCGTTGAGGATGTCTTGCTCAGCGTCCTCTGCGCGAAATCGGTCAGCATAGATCTTAATGAAGTTCTTACATCCTAAGCAACCACATTGATTACAATTCTGGTCTATGGAAATGTCTTTTATAGACTCCATGTCTTTATTTATTGACTTCATCATTTTAAACAAATAATAATCCGCCATGATCTATTTTTATTAAAAAAATTTTAAAATATTATTGCATTTGAAATGGATCAAAATTATCTTTTGTTATTGGCGGTGCTGGCGTGCTGTTGTGTTCGGCTTCTGTATTTAGCGGTGGAGATTGTTTGGGCTCTTGTTTTTGCCAGCGTTGTTTATATATTTTATAACCGTAATAACCACCCCCAGCAGCAGCAAGAGCACCAAAAATGACAACAGTTTTAAGTTCAATATTCCATGAAGACTTTAGTGCTGTAGGTCTTGAATCACATGGAGTTTTTATAGCTGGCATTGAATCAACTTGTTCTGGCGTTGGCGGTGTTATGTTTTCATTATGAGTTAATTCTGTAACATTAATTTTTTTTGTCTGTTCCACTCTGCTAATTTTTTTCCTGCTTTAACACGCCCAGGATGCTTTTCACTGGCCTCCACCTGATTCAGTGTTTTTCGATTCTGCTGATTTTCTGGCTTGGTTACTTTCTCCACCTGATTCAGTGTTTTCTGGTTCTGCTGATTTTCCAGCTCGTTCATTTTGAAGGGAAATAAAATCTATATGATTAAAAGTAATTAATCCCATGATTAACGGCGATAACAATGTTCCAAATCTGTAATACAGATCACAGCTTAGAGACTCTAATGACTTTGTTAAAACTGGATCTTGCGTTAAATCATACGTAAGATCTTGTTCAGAATCATGGGAGCAAATCTACTGACTAGTTTAGTGTACAAACTAAGAACTGTTTGCCCCACACTTTTTACCATTCTTGATCCAAGTTGCGCTTCATACCTGTTATGATACTTTAAAATGTCTGTGGCGACATCTGTTGAATCTGTTCTATGCTGAATTCATTTCCGAGGAACTGTTTTTTTTTCCACATGCTGCCAAAGAATACAACCTCTCCTTTTGGGGCATAATAGCTTGGTCATCAACTTGGTCATTTGTAATCATAAGCTCAGGAAGGTTTAGGCCGCTCTGTAGCTGTAGTAGATCATCGCTGTTCATGTTTTTATTAATTATAATTATTTCATTTTTTAAAATGAGCACCGAAAAAAACTGTTGCCAACCTTGTATACCATTCTGCTGTTATTGGAGGTCTAAGTATAGGATACACAATGCTTGGTAAAAGCTTGTTAAAAATAAAGCCAGCAGATCTTGGCAAACTAGACTTTGAGGATTCAGCAAAGCTAATTGCTATCATTGCAGCTTCATTTGCTACGAAAGATTTTTTAGTTAAGCAAGGAATAATTCCTGACAGTATCAATATGTAAAAATAAAAAATACATTTATAAAAAAATGGCTTCACTCGTAATGATGATAGGTGGCGCTGTGGTGAATGCGCTTGCTTTTAGCGGAAGTAATTACGCATTTAGTAAACTGCGGGATGATGGCGAGAGAAAAAGACATAACAAAGCTGTGGAGCAACTAGCCGCTGCACAAGATCGCTATGAAAAGCAGAGAATCGAGCAGTTAGATTTCATTAATAACACACTGAAAAAACAGGGACATGCAGCTTACACATTTAAAGACGTTGATCAGGCAATAAAAGAATATTATCTTGTAACAGGCAAACCAATCGAGACATTGCCCCCACCAAAATTCAGCGACTTTTATCAACCATCAGAAAAACAAAAGATGCAAGAAATCGCGTTTGTTATCTTTGGCATGACTGTCGTGTATTTTGTTGCGCATAATATTGGCTGAATAAAAAATGAACAAAATCTATTATTCGCCAAAAGGATATTGGAAGGGAATCACGGCAAATAAAAAGCTAAGCCAAGCAGCGGGAGTCAGTGAACAAACAGCGAAGGAATGGTTATCTAAACAAGCGATTTGGCAAATTTATTTACCTGCCCCTAGACGAATACAGCGACCGCACTTTGTGAACACAACTCCAAACGACACCCATCAAATGGATCTTCTATATTTACCCTCTGATACGATTAGACGCAAAAGATTTAAGTACGCACTTACAGTCATTGACATAGCTTCAAGATATAAAGATGCGGAACCATTAACACAAAAGAGTGCTTCTGCTGTTGCTGTTGCTATACAACTAATATACCAACGAGGGCCCTTAACTTATCCTCGCATGATTCAAGTCGATGATGGAAAAGAATTTAAAGGCCAAGTGAATCAATTATTGTTAAAACATAGAGTTACCATTAAAAGAGGCATTCCAGGAGTTCACAGATCACAGGCTTTAGTTGAAAACTTTAACAAACAGTTAGCTAAAAGACTTTTTTCCTACCAGTATCACAGAGAGCTTATTGACAATTCCGCAACACAGAATGGGTTAGAAGACTGCCCTCAGTTTTGCGCGCAATGAATAATGAAGAATTTAAAGGGTTAAAACCAGTACAAGCAATCAAAAGAAAAACAATAAATGTTGTTGAAGGAGAGTCTTCATCCAGCAAACTATTACCGTTTGGTTTGAAAGTAAGGTACCTTTATTTACCGGGGAAGCGGAAGGGGACACTCGCATCAGGGCAACAGATCCAGTTTGGAGTGTTGATCCATATGAAATAAAAAGAATTGTAAAAATGAATCCGCCCGTGTATTATTTACGAGAAACTGACACAACAAAACAACCGGCTCCTCAAAGATCTTTTGTGAAGGAAGAACTGCAGATAATCCCACCAGACACAGTTCCGCTTTAATTAATTTACGTAAATATATTTGAGTTTAAAATGGAGGCTCAGAAGGAAGCGCAGAATGAAACAAGAATGGTAAAGGAAGAGACCTTGGAAATGATACGGGAATCATTTCATACGTGTAATGCTATTAGGGGAACATTTATGAAGATTAATCAATGCATTCTAAATCATCCAGATCACCTACAACTCAAACCCCCAAATTGGGAAAAAGAATATCTTGAAATAATAAAAAAAATTCGAACGCATAAAGCAAACATGAGAAAAGATTTAAATGAATTGGAGGAAGCTATGATTGATCTTATAGATAAAGTTGATGAAAAATATAAAAACCCCTGTTTATGCGGTCCTCCAGTGCCCTATTGCATATGAAAACTCTGGATTAACAAATACCCGTTTTGTGTTTGTTCTATCTAATGACTTCTTTGTTACAACAGTTGTGTTGATCTCATGTAGATTAGATCGCAGTTTTACGTTGTCATGATGAAAAGTCTTATTGTCAAACAATACTTCTTTATAGTTGTCATGCGATATGTTTGACTGCACAACACTGCGAGATATTCCTTTTGCTTTCTTAATGGTTTTCTCCTGGCTCGAAATACTGTACATTTTTTACCTTAACCCCACATACTCCTTGATCACCTTTCCAGATAATTCATCCTTCATCTTTCCTAAAACCTTCTTATTAGTAATTGAATGTAAAGGCGAATCTTTAGGGTAATCGGACGTGTCATACCATCCGCTTGCTTCTTTAGCTACTTCTATTTCCATGTCTTTATAGATATCTTCAGTAGGGATATCTATAACAAAACTGTCTGTATCTGTGTAAAGTACTCTGGACTTAGGATACGAGGGTTTAAAGTATCATAAAGAAATTCTAACATCAAAAGCTTTGATAATTCTAAAACAGTAAACCCAATAAGTACGGGCTTGTCTAATTTGACTTTCTTTTTTTTTCATCATTATGCCCAAAAGCTGATCATGAAATCTTCTGAAGTCCTGATAATTTGGTTTTGAAGTCAGCTTAATTGCTTCGTTCTCTCTGGTGACTAATCTGACATCTTTGCGCTTGTGCGGATTCTCCATAGTCTTTCCGAAACAGCTGTTGTTCATTAACTTGAAAAAGTCTTTTTTTTGAAGCATCTGTGGATTTAGTTCTGAGATCAGTGTTCTTCATGATGTATGGTTTCATGAACTGTTCTTGATCAAAAGCAATTATACGATGAACAGCTGTCAACTTCAAACCATGTCTTAAATAAAATTGTAGAAGTCTGTAATGACAGACATAATTTTTTTGCCGCGAAGATTAGGCACAAGTTTAGGCGGCTCTCTTGGATTCATCTTTAGACTTTCTGCTGCTAATGGATAGTCATTATGCAGGTCATGGAGTTCATGAGGATATTCAAGTCAACTTCTAGAATGTATCCACGCTGTTGATCAGGCGCCAAACACCCAACCATTTTAATGCCTTTTGAATATTTTTTGGTTTGTCTTCTGTGTACATTTTAAAGTTGCGTAATGGAAGTGATTGGGGCCATAGCCCATCCATACAGATTGTTTGCATCTAAATACATGAGATAGTTAGACCTTTTATTTGGGATCATAATCATCTAGGTATTTGTTGTTTGCTTTACAGTAATGATGCGACGCCATACTAATTCCTCCACGCATCCGTTTTTAAATCATCTGAATCATTGGTGGGTCAGACAATAAATCAATCTTTACTCCAGTAAACTTTAAGAAAGCGTCCCAACTCATCCCAGGCGTAGAAATATAATGCGCGGGATCCAAACTGTAATGTTTCATGCAGGTCTTTCTATAATTTTAAAAGACGTCCGCCAACAAACATACATCAGCCATCAAGTATGAATCATGATAGTCTCCCATTGTTTTACACTCTAACTTCTGCCACGCATCTTGAGCATGCTGGTAATCAGAATCACTAATGTCCTTTCCTCTAAAACTAGAAAAGAACGCGCCTTTAGGAGGGAAATGTGTCTTCGTCAAAAAACCCTTTCCCAACTGTTTCATGTACTCATAAGGGTAAACGCCCTTTCTAACGAGAGTTGGGTCAAAATATTCTTCCGTTATTGGCAGGACTTTAAGGACATAGCCAGCGACTCTAATGAACCCATCAGTGCTGCATAGAGTCATAAAAAGACATGTTATTTAAAGCAAAACACATGTACTTTCTGATGACTGTGCAATGCATGAACCCTGAAGGCGTTGGTTACTGCTTGCAATATAAGGTGGGGTCGTAAACCTCGCAAGTTGTGAAAGAATATAGGCAGCTTCCATGTCTTTGGTTCAAACTTAGTTGAAGACTGCATTTACTGTGTGCTGCTCCTCTGAACTTTCCCCTAATGTGATCATGGTCTCTTACCCGCTGGCCACCAAGGCCACCTTTTGGATTTGTTGCTTCTTCACTGAGTTCTAAACCACAAATCCAACAATGGGTGGCTGAGTCATACTGTTCTTGGTCTTCAGGGGTCATTATGATTTCAGATAAATTCAGATTATTAGAACAGTCATTACGCACTTGCTGCATGCGCTGTAAAAATCTTCTAGCCGCATCTGGTCCTCTGTATAATTCTGGCGTTGAATGAGCACCATCCGACCTGACAATAATGAAGGCAAATGAACAAATCTGATGATTACTCATTAAGACTGTTTTTCGAAGTTTTTGTGGCGCTGGCCCTTCATAAGGAACAATGAGTGATTCGAAGTCTGCGTAAACAACATATGGAGAATTTTGCAGTTTTTTCCAGTTCTTAAAACTAACTTTAGATCCGGGTGGGGGCGTAATTAGTTCTGTATTACAGTTAACTGGGCTACTACAATGTTTCTTATGTTCGCTCGCGGCTTGAACAGATGGCATTCTTGTTAAACATTTTCTGCAGAATTCTTGTTTATTTTTATGCTTTGAAGTATGCCGCAATAATCTACTCATTGTTCGTATCAATGTGTAATGCGGCAGCGGTGAAAACATCAGTAGTAAGTCAACATGATTTTTGTCTGGTTCGCCAATCGTTGGACTGTTCTTGGACACTTTAATCGGTTGTAGATTTGTTTCCTCATCCCATGTGTAGATATTAACAGTTATTGGTTTGTTTTGTTCTTCAAACTGATCAATGGAATCCACGCTAACGGGAAAGGATATTCCGCTAAAGTTAAGATCATTGATGTAAGGGTGATAGTTAGACACTCTCTCTGCGTTTTTGCGGGCGTAATGCAGCCTTGCGAGAACACACCACATGAAACATTTGTTGTCTGTATTCTTTATGTTTAGAACTGCTCGTTTTGCTACTAATGATGGGGGTAGTGGAATGTAAGACTTGCCAACAATCGGCGCATACTTAGACTGTTTTAATCTGATCTCTAAGACTTCGCCCTCTGACCAACCAGAGCCTCTCATTTTGGCTTCTTCAGCAGCCACATCAAACTGTGTAAGCAGTTGGTCTGCCCAACCGGGTGTTAAGTCATTATGAGAAAGAATAGTCTGTTGTTTAGTTGAGACCCAGACTTCTAGATTTTCTTCATTTATTGTTATATAGTCGATTAAAAACAGCTAACATTACTTTAACTGGCGGGTCTATTGTTAGTTTACCTGGAACTTGAGAATAGCATGAGCAACACTTGCCTGTACGTTTGCTGGATTAATGACTTCTAAATCAATATCATTCAGTGCTCTTGATAAATTTTCTTGCATTGCTTCAAAGAATTCGTCTGGACCTTCATATAGCTTATCCATGCTGAGTTTCTTTTCTAACTACAAAATATTTATTTAAATCAAAAAAAAAAAATTAATCAATATCAACAGTCTTTTTGTGTTTAGACTCATAAACTAAAGTATAAACACCCTTTGGCGTTGTTAATGTGAGCTGTTTAGAACAGAGTTTAATGTTTCGTTTACTTTTTTTAAGCATTCCTTTTTTATCTGCTCGGGGTCTGGCTGTTGAGAAAAAGTTGTCCTCGCCTTTCTTTGAAGATCAAACTTTTGTCTTTTGTAGTCATCAAAATCAGCCTGTAAACGACTAAATTCTTCATCTGTGATGTTTGAGTCAGCTAGTGCTTTATTTATAATCAGCTTGAAGGAACTAAGTTTAGCTGTTATTAGTTGAACCATAGCTGTGTGCTTTTGAAGTTTAGTTTTTATTTTTTTGCTAGCAGCACCTACACCTAATGAACATAGGCCAAGAGCTAAAGACAAACCGCCTAGAGGTATAGCTAACGGTGCACCAAAACCTGTTGCTAAGAGACCTACACTTGTCCCTGCCGATAGTGCACTCAAAGTCGATGCTCCAGTATTAACATAGGTAACAGCATTAAAGGCAGCAGAATACCTTCGTCTGGTTTTGCTGTATTTTGAAAGGTCCTGCTCTAGTTTTTGTTGCATTTGTGTAATGTTGGTTAATCTGAAGGTTTTTATGCCGGGGGTTATCTCTTCTCTCGGCGACTCTGGCGCTGTAGGCACATTTGGATAAACTTGAACAGACATGCTTTTTAAAATAAAAATAATTTAGTATTGTATATCTTTTAATCTGTTATCTTCAATATTCAGCTGCGCATCATATATTAAAAACAAATGTGCATTAAAGGGGGTTTTAAATCGCCATCTTTTTCTTTATCAATTTGAATGTTTATTACGTCTTTAACCTTTCCCTCCCACTTCCATGCAACCGATTATCCTCGTTGACCTTAGGTCAATCCATAAGCCGTATTTCGTTTTTAAAATAATCATCGAGTCTAACATTGTGAAGGTGTAGATCTTTAGACACAAGGTCTACTGTTGGACTTCTACACCTCCCCCCCCCGAACAATTTTCTTATTTCATCAAAATGCTGATAAGGTTTAAGCCCGCTAGCGTAGATTTGGTTAGGACTACCCTCAATGGAACATTGTACTTTCGTTATTTTAGGATTAATAAACTTTTCACTTCCTTTTTTGAAGGGTTCTTCATCTTCACACAGCAATAAAATACCTTTAAGTGATCTTGCTGCGACACTAAAACTAAAATTCCATATAGTGTCTGCCCTGCTTCTGGGATATGTTGTAGATGAATCACTCTTTCGTATATATTGCTAATTTTGCCTGATATTGTTGCTCCAATCAGCCTTGCTAAATTAGGGTTGCTAACAACATCAAACTCTAGCGCAATGTCAGAAATGCTGTACTTTGCTTCGGTGTCTGATGATCTGATAACACGTTTGTATTCCATTAAAAGTTAGTTCATATGACAATCTGTCTTTTAATGCTCCTTGAAGTATGGTGCATGCCTTTTAACAACTCCCAAAAACTAAGGGAATGGAAAAGCGATTTCCATACGCAAAATTTACGGCTACATACTTTTTTTCCGTCTTTAACATCTGCGGCGCCTATTCATGTTTTAGTGCTTCTTCATTTTCGATTTCCCTTTAAACGCAAGATCAGCCCTTTCATTCCGGTTAGCCATAGATCAGAATAGGTTAAAAATATGTCTGCATTTTGTAAAGAAAATATTTCTTGCCCCTCAAGTTTTATAGAAATTTCTTAACGATTGCCCGTCCCAAATTCTGGACAACTGTCCTGTTTTTGGTCTGTTTCTGATTCGAGTTCTATTTTTAAAATAAGTTGCGCAGAGCCTGGCACAATCACTTATCTGCTCCAGGTCTGGAAATTTAACAGTAAGAATTTGATCCGCATCAATATAGATGGATTTTTTGGAACAGTAATTTTCCGTTTATTTCCCTTCACGCCAAAGGGCTCTTTCAGTCTTCTATGGGGGTAAAGAATTGAACCATATGCTGTGCCCATTTTTTTATAAAACAAAATAAAAAGTTAATTATTTAAAAACTGGCAGGCATTGAAGATGAAGATTATGATTTTTTCGGATCCTGGAGACGACATGAGTGAAATGACTCCTTTGATACAACATCGCTCGGGGCTCTCAATGCGGCGTGAATTAACAGAAAGTCATGTTAGATCATTGTACCAAAAAATTTAGGTCTTGAACCCCCCGAAGTTTTAGACCCTAATGATTTGAACGAGATGATGATGGCCATTTGTTTGTAAGAAACGACCAAGGACAACGCGTTCAGCTTACAACTAAACGAGACCCATTAAAGTTTTTAGCCGGGGTTAAATTAGACAAAGACTCCCGCAAGCGTACAAAATCCCCTTTGGGCCCATTGCTAAACCAAAATTAGATAGGGAAGCGGTTGCTAAACTTAAAAACACACTGCAAGAACTTCCAACAGATAACCAAATACAAAACATGGGAAATTAAAGATTAAGTCCAACAGCGGGTGAATTAATAGAAGCAGAAACCAAGTTTTTTTTCCGAAGAAACAGCATTAAAAAAAATTAATGATTCCCCATTGCCTATGCGAGAAATAAAGGCCCTCGATCATGCTTTTAAAAACCATCAGAGGCGAATTAACAAACAATTTAGCAAAACTAGTGAACTAGATGAGCATATAAAAAAAAGAAAAAAAAAAACTCGTTGGAAAGGGTGATGACGCCAACTTAGGGCCTGATATTAAAGAAAGAATAACCCAAAGACTAAAAGACTGAGCAAGAGAGATCTCAAGACTAGAAGTGTTGTCTACTAACCGAGAACAATTGCGAACTCAATGAGCAGAATAAGAGAAACATCCAAAGAAATTTTATATGAAGACACAAAGCTAGCAGAACGAATACGAACATTGTTTAGAGAGCAGGGGGTCACATTAGCAAGCGTTATAACGGCCTTAGGATTTGCAATAAATACACTGGTGATGGCTATTACGGGCGGCGGTGGAGGTCAAAGCCTAGCGCCTCCATCGCCATCCTCTCCATCACCGCCTGATAAATCATGGGTAAAAAAAACAGCTTGATCATCTTGCGGGTTTATTAAAAAAATTAGCCGGTAAAGCCGTGGATGCTTTACCAGGTATATTAGGGGGTGTCGTTAGCTGGCTTTTGTCTACTGGAGGCAAAGTAGTTGGCTTTATGACCGAGCACTTATGGGCATTAGTTCTCTTAATAGTCGGGTTAATATTTAGTAAAATAAAGACCAAGTAATCCTAGGCCAGTTAATCCAAGAACAAGCGCTGTCTTTTCATATTCATGGTCATTATTTTTTTGACTTCTTCAACGGTCTTCGGGCTTTGGGCTGCGGGGATTGGATGACTTATTCTTGGGTGTTTGTTTACTGCTTGCAATATTACTGGCTCAGAATTTATTTCGTTTTTCCCGACCTTCTGTTCATTGCCTGCCACAAGGATTTCATTATTGTAGTTTATTATTGTTCCTACCTGGAGTCTAAGGTCAGAAGGCAGCATGTATAAACCAGTGCCAACAGCAAAGTCTACTTTCGATCTTGCGTATTGTAAAACATGTTGGTATCTTTTAATACTTGAAGGCAAATCAACTGTAGAATTAATGGCGTCCTCTAAATTTGCTAAGTACTGTTTTTGCGCGTCAAAGCCAGTAGAAGGATCAGTTATGCTCGATCTCGTTTGTGCTTGCGAACCTAGCAAACACCAAACGTAAGTACGAACAGAGTCGTTTATTCGTTCTATTCCTAGCTTTAGTTAGGCCCTTAGAAGAGTCTAAGATAAATGTTGTCCATGCTGTTTTATGCTCTTGCTCTATGGACCCGAGGTGAACAGTTGTGCCTGAAGAGAAAGATGTGTAAGGGGATTCCAGTCATAGTTATACTTTCTGTGCACGCCCCAAAAATAAGGGGTGCCTAAACCATGATTAAGATCCAACTTTTGTCTAAAGTCTGTCTTAAACATTAATATTGAATTCGTTACAAATCATTTCAAAAGCCTTCATGTCTATTCTGTTGCTGAATGGATTAAAACGGTTTGTCATTGGTAATGGCGCTTGCAGTTCAGTCAAAATACGTCTGAAGGTGTAATAAAAATGAAATCTGTACACTGACCTCACCAAAGGATCAGGATGATTTAAGTGATCAGCATACGACACTCCCACACCCAGTTTGATGCACAAAACACAGCAAAGTTTAACTGGTTCTGATAAAACTGCATTGGATGACTAAACCACACTTTCGCGATGTAGTCTTTTTTAATAGGAGGGTTAAGATATCTGCTTAATGGAGTACTCACCTTACTTGAAAGGTGTCAGTCTGGGTCACAGAAATGACAAGAGTATCAGTTGTTATATTTTTAAGATTGTAGTGCGGCCCAACAGAATATTTTGCATCAGTATATTTGAATGCGCTCATTTTTATTTCGTTTAAAAAATGTTTGTAACAATAACAACTCAAGACCGTCCTTCATTTTTAGAACATGCTATTGATAACAATTGCGGAACCAGAATGGTTGCACTTCATGAAATTTTTACAAAGTTGTATGTTTAATATAAGTGAATCAAAGAAGAATAATAAGATTCAAAAAGTTAACAAATCAGGGACCAAAATTAGCCAGTTAACAATACCTGATGGTTATTACGGGTTTGCTCACTAAAAGAAGCAATGAGTAACTTTGACATTACTCTCAAACTTAACAATGCGAATCTGAAAACAATGTTATCATTCAAACCTGAAAAAGAAGAAATAGGTTACTATTTTGATAGAGAGCTAGCTAAAATGTTAGGCTTTACAACTGCAATCGACCCACTCATAGTTTTAGAGTTGCGCCAGACAAAACTACTTATGAGGGGGAAAGTCCGCTCGATCTTGCATTACATTCATACTCTATGTTCATTTGGATGAGCTGAGCACTGATGAAAACTTATATGATGGAAGGCCCTCAACTGTTTTAAGAGCTCTTCCGTCAGGAAAGCTGCATATTGCGATTATGAAATTATACAATTCCCTAATTTACAGTTTAAAAGATTAGTTTGTGGGAGGGTCGATCATTTAATATAAAAATCAAAGACAAAGTGGGGAAAGTCGTGAAATGTGATAACCTGCACATTGTTTTGGAAATAAAATAATAAACTGTACTAAAAAATAATGTCGCGTGGGCCAGAAGAACCAGGAGTTACATTAGCGCCTGAGGTGTATTAACTTTAGAATTAAAAGACCTTGCAGACGTTACAGACTTTGAACAGAATGGTGAGATAGCACTTTGTATGGGTTTTGAGTACACTAAAGATGGCGATTATAAACGCAAAGAGGTTGGCGACAACAAAAAGTTTCCTAAACTAGAACAGCTGCGCAATCTAGAAGCAAATAATGTTGGTCATATGAATATAAAATAGTTCGAAAACCTGACCTCAAATGGCACTTGGAACCATATTTAGAATGGGAAATAAAATTTGAATTCATAAGCCCATTTACATTTTTTGGCCGTCAAAAAAGTTTCAGAAAAGCATTCAACTCTGGCCCTTTACATGTAAGTCTTATGCCGGACGACAATAGTCGGAAAGAAATTGAAATAACGCCGTATGGGAAAAAACAGTACATCCTCCACAGAAAAGAAACAGTTTTAAAGGACGCTTCTACAAAATTACAGTTCTTTCCACAATGAAATTAGGAGACACGTTCACAATGATATTTGAAATTTCTGTCTTAAAAGATGAGGGGAGGGATGGGGTTTGTGGCGTCAGTGACGTCCTTTTAAAAGGAATTCTAATTAGCTGGCAAAACTTAGACGTTGACAGTCTTAAAGTTACTGTCGTCGTTCTTCACAATGGTGAGGATATTAAGGTCATAACAACAAGCAACAAAATCAATATTAGTCTAAATAGAAACAATCTTACAGAACTGAATTGGATTAATATTACACATTTAGATCTTATAGGTTTTTATTATACTGAACAAGTTTTGACAGAGAGCATGATAAAAACAATAACTGGATTAGATTAAATTCTGTTATAAAACTATGGAGCAGTTAAACTTTATGACAAAAACCCCTCATTGTTCATTGATTTGTGGACAGACTGGTTGTGGAAAAACAATATTTGTCCTAGACTTATTACAAACAGTTTATCGCTATAATTTTGATCGTATTGTGATTTTCTGTCCAACACTTAAATGGAACAAAGCATATCATGATAGAAGGTTTATATGGACAGATGATGACATATTTTTAGTTGATCCTAGCAATAAACTAAGTGAGTGTCTAGAACACTTTAATAAATTGTTTGAAGGAACGCAGACACTATTATTATAGATGACTGTTCACAGAAAGAGACATAGTTAAAAAGAGAAACACTTTGTCGAAACTAGCTTTCAGTGGAAGACATGCTGGGATAAGTGTGTGGATTTTATGCAAAAATATAACTCGTTTTTAAAAGACTTTAGAGAACAATTAAGACTGTAGTTTTATTTCACATGAAAGACAGAGATGCATTTGATGAATGTTTGCGTGAAAATTGATGTTATTGAAAACGATCAGGAAAAACATAGGATTAAGCAAAAACTAAAATCTGAAAAGTTTAGTAAATTAGTATTGAAAACGGACAACCCTACACAGTATGTATGTTTGTAGGGTCGTTTATTTTTTGGTTATTGAAGTCATGCTTAGTAGAGAACTATAAAAGGCGGCT
The DNA here is from genome assembly GCA_018398815.1 of Conus ventricosus. Lineage (NCBI taxonomy): Eukaryota > Metazoa > Mollusca > Gastropoda > Neogastropoda > Conidae > Conus > Conus ventricosus. Next base: position 216,714 of record JAFLJL010001181.1, on the reverse strand, counting down.
TTTGGATTCGCCCGGTCGATACCGGCTAAAGCCGGGGGAGACCGGGGTGAGCCAAAAGCCGCCTTTTATAGTTCTCTCGGCTCCTTCATCAGAAAAAGTAAATAAGTAAAAGTAAAAAAAGTAAATATTTACTTTTTCCTGATGAAGGCTCTAGGAGCCGAAAACTCGTACATTCTATTCCCTATGGGCATATTTCCGACCGACTTTCATCTTTTTTTCTAGGAATTTGAAAGAATAATAATCGGGAAGCTATACTGAAAAATACATCGCAGGAATATTTTCATAACGCAAGAAACAAACAAACGGACAAACAAGCAAGCAAGGAGTAAAAAGAATAGAATGACAATCACGCATACAGGCTAGACGTACAAGCAGAAGAGTTAATAATTACATAATCAGGCAGGCAGACAAAACAAGTTAATAGATGCTGAACCACACGTTTGAAAGTCTGTTTATCTCTCCGCGCGGAACCTTTTTTTCCGCCAAGGGTAGAATATATTTTTACTCTGTGGTTATTTTACACGCGGGTAATATCAGACAGGTGAGATTCAATACCTGGATGTCTGAGCAGTTTGATGACGTTCCATCGAATACTTTTACACGTTCTGACCTCCACGTACCCCCACACCCCTTCACACACACAACCCC